>WHYT01017165.1:340276-350930 GCA_009806455.1 Tetrax tetrax | reverse complement strand
TATATTAAATGTTTGAACTTGACTTGATGAGAAAGTTTAAAAGACATATCATAGGGGAAGATACTGCAATGCTTTTCTTCAGTATTTTCAGATTGGACATATTAATCCATTTTAGTAATAATGGTCATCCCAGCGTAGAAACTGTTGTAATCTAATTTCAGACAGAAATTGTATTTCATTCAAACTGCGTGTTCTTTGGGAAAGAGATGGTATTTTCTACCCCTTCTGCTTCACAGCAGAAAACAGTGGATTCTGTGGGTTTTTTTTGCTGGGGAAAAAAAAAAATCTCAGCATCTCTTGCTTTGACACTTCCTTTGGTAGATTAAACGTATAACAGCTATGGTGATGCTTTGTGAATCTGTGAGCATAAATGATTGTAAACATAAGCTTTATCTTTGCACAGTCATTCTGTTACAGAAATGTGATTAATTACAACGTTCTTCTGCATATCAGTGTAAGTTCCATTACTTCTGTAAAATCCTTTAACTTACCTGTGGAAATTAAAGGAGTTGAAAGACTGGAAAAATTTAAAACATATAGATTTCTAAAAAAGATTTATATTTAAATTGAGACAAGATAGTGAGAGTAAATAACAGGTAATTTTGGGGGAGGAAAATCCATACAGGGAAATCTACAAGCATTCCTTAGATTAGCCTAAAAGCCTGTCTGTATTACCTGTATTTTCATCTTATACTTGCATTTCTGCATCGAGAAAATTCAGAATCTTAATTCAGCCCTGCAAATTGGAAGGCAAAATTGAATCTCATTCGTTTCCTGACAGGAAACATATTCATTTTAAATTTGAGTTTATCCTTTCTGATCTATTAATATTGAATGATTTTTTCATTACCTTAAGGTAAACAGAGAGGGATACTAATAGGCTATATAATATTTGGAAAATGCTTGTTGATACATTTTTTTAATATCTTGACATTAGAAAAAATATGATAACCTTGGGTTGGTTCTTAAAGGGTTTGATCTTGATGTTAGCAGAGCTTTCAGGCTGTTTTCCAGTACTCTTCAACACTCAACACTTGTTCTGAAAAAACACCTTTGATGAAGTATAAGAAATTTTGATACTGGATATTAAATAAGTATGGTATTTTTAATTATTGATTTGATAGCATATAATTCAAAGTAATATACTTAAAGTTAGTCAGCTAATTGATATTAGCTAGGAATACTGAAATAAACAATAAAATACCATGTAGACTTAAAAGAATAATTAAAAAAATTGTCTTGTAATGACAAATATTACAAATGAATGTGGGGAATTATTTGCTAATTATGAGCTAAAGCTAATCAAGATGTCAAAAATGTTTGTGCAGTGTTCTTAAATTACACTATCTATTTTATTATTTTTGAATGTATATGTATTTCAGTTCAAAAACTGAATAGAGAGTGTGGTCCTCTAAGATTTTTAATTATGTTGAAAAAATGGAAAGGACATAAATGTGCTGAGTAAATGGTGTAGAGTAACTGGGCAAAACTAGGAAAACTGTCTGTTTGTGGCAGTTTGCATATGGTTCTCACACATTTGTTGGGACAGAAGTTAAAAAAAAAAATTCTGGTTTAACACACCATCCTGTCTTACAGTTAACGCCATTTGTAAGATCTTATTCCAAAACTGTGCAGAAACAGAAGACACCGTTGTTGGATCAAGGGCAAAAAAATATTTCCAGAACTGGAAGTGGTTCTGATTATATGGGCTCTAGGTGTCACCACTCACAAACCAGATCTATTTCTTAAAACATAGAAAATGCATATGTGTGAAAGTACATACAGGCTCACAGTGATGATATATAGCTTCAAAGTGAGCTACATCATCTTGTGAACCCTTGTTGTGATTTTTTAATATTTCCACTATTGATTGTCATCCATAAAATGCACCGTGGTTACTTCTCACAGCTGCTTGTCTTATAGCTAAATAATTTGTTTACATTTCATAGCCTTTATACTTCAGCCCCAGAGCAAATTGTGAGTTTGAACCAGTTTGTTTCCCATCAGCACTGATAATCCTTAAAACTGGACGTGGTTGCCCTTTAACAGCCATCCAGATTCCTTAATGTTAGCAGTGGGAGATCTGACACAGGTCTTTCCACAGCAGGTGCAGTGCCAGAGTGGAAGCCATAGCCTAAGGCTGGGCTGTTTTAGAACACCTTGCTCTCTGGACAAGCCACTACTGCTGAAAATTTACCTTGCTTTCTTTCATGTTCACTTGGGATAAAAGGGATTTCTCAACCTTGCTGATGTTTTTCTTCCATTTTGCAAGTTATTAAAAAGCTTCCCAGATTGCAAACTTCCTGTAATAGTTAAAATAACATATTATGTTTTAGCAGGTACTTGATAGGCAGATAAACATTCACGGCAGTGCATCAGACAACAGGTCTCTAGAGGAGATTAATAAACACAACTTCAAGGATTTGTGGGATACTTTTACAATAATGAACAAGAAGGAGTAGCAGTAATCTGTGGAAAGTACCCAGTCAGCATTTGTGAAATTCCAGTGTACACAATGTAATTTGAAATCCTTTTTTCACCCCTTTGGTGGCTACAAGTTTGGTAGTAATTCCCACTTCTTTCTGCATAGCCTCTGAGTTTCAGAAATCATCAGCAGTCTGTTAGCACGGCAATTAGAGTAAGACTAAAATCAGTGGGTGACAAAGAGCTGTTACTTCTAGGGCAAATTATCCTATAGCTTTTCTTTCTAGGAAAATCTTCTATAAACTTTTAATGTATCTCCACATTGTATTGTACTGTCATTTCAGTAAGTTGACTTGGAATGTCAGAGACCAAGGCTGTGACCTATGATAACATCTCATCACAAGCAGACCAGAAGTGAGCTATTAATAATATTACTGTCCACACCAAGGTCAAAACTGAGTTTTAGAGATGAGTTTTCAGATTTGTACTTGATTTTGTTGCTGTTGTTGTTGTTGAAGGCTTGCTGAGATTCAGAAATTTTCACACTTTCATTTTTTTTTTTTGCATGATTTGAGCTTTTATGTGATTATAGATAAAAACTTTAAGGGCCTGACACTTTTACTTATGCAGTTACTTTAAAAGTCTGATGATGTTGAGTGGAACTACTGGCAAAGAGGACAGCTTGTTTATTTATTAATAACAAAATTATTTTCATGCTTTGAAATTGGGTACATTGCACTTTTCTGTGATGGCTTACTGTTTAATCTAACAAATGTCTGGGTTTTTTTTCCACTTCATCTTCTATTTTGAAAATGTATTAATATGTTTTCTGAAATTAATGTCTCATTAGAACTTTGGCAGGTAAAAAAGTAAAGTGTTGCTACAGTTCTGTTCTAATAGCATAATACAAAGTATTGCTATAGGTCAGAAAAAATTGGTCTGTTTAATCCACCAGTATTATGATTCTTAAGTGGCAGATTTTGAAATGTTCTAATTATCTTGCCCATATGTTTAAATGTTCTTTGGCTTTACGCCAGAACAAAATACATTGCAGTGGAAATATTGCTAAATAGAATGCACTGAATATTCTTCACATAAAACCTGAGCTACTGAGAGTGATAATTTAAATACCGTCTCTGTCAACTGACAGCCCATCAAAATTATTTAGGAGTAGAATCTATCTGCTTCTGTGTGGAACTGAAGCATACATAGGAATAATAATAATAAAAAAAAAGACTGAGCTTTTCCTGCCACTTGAGAAATCAATAATAAGTATAGAAAGATCTGCTGTTCCTAGAATCAGGAATTTTCCTATACTACTACTATTACATAAATTTCCCTATAGCGACTGGTTAAGACTAAAAATAGAAAAACACAGACAAATACCTATTTAATCTTTGTTATATAAGGGGAGGAAACATGCTGTATTCTTTCAGTATGGAGAAGCATTAAAACATGTAAATTAACATATGAATATTCAGGAATGTTTTAGAAACACATTGTTTAATCAAATACATAAAAATAGAATTACTACTCAGTTATGAAGTCTAATGTTCTAAGTTGTAAGAAAACTTTTTGCAATGATTTCTTTCATGTTTATGTTGTTATTACATGTAAATCAATTTTGTTGAAATGCAAATATGATTTTCTTAAGAAATGACATAAAATAAAGTTTAAGTCAGTAGCAGTGTTATTTCTTTTGTTTGGAACTGCACTAATTAGACCTCATGAAGGCTGAAATTTTTTAGATTGTGTTACTTGTGCACTTTTTCCTTCAGTGATACACAGTACTGAAAGAGTGAGATTTTTAATTCAGCAAACAGTGTGTAAAAAGCGAACAGCAAAATGTTACTTTGACCTTTTCAGTGTTCTTTGTTTTAATGGGTGCTCATATACCCTTCTTCCATAGCTCTTACAGCCTCTGAGGATAAAAGAGAAGATGGTCAACCAATCAAAACACATTACATTTAAAAAGTTAGAGAGTATATGGAGACTTTATGGGGTATTCATCTTCTAGATATTAATTTTAAAGAAACTAGAAAATTGCATAAGCTCTCGCCAAAAGAGGCTGTTCAGGTTTTTGTTGGAAAACGTTTCTTAGAAATAATTTGCACATTAAAACATACTTTCTTGAAAGAAATGTGTTCATTATGATGCAAAGATTAATGTAATACATTTGTTTAAAGAAAAAATGCACATAGAGAAGAAGCAAAAAAGAAATGTTGAAGGTTAAAAAACATGAAATGCCAAGGTGAATATCAAAAGCTTGATGTCATGGTCCTTGAAAAAGCCCTTTTAAGAGTGGCCTTTCTGTCAGCTTGAAACACATTTATATCTTACCTTGTATTTAAGGTATTACTCTGTTACTACAATGTAAAGAATAACATTTTATTACTATATATCTCATGTTAAATACTATTAAAAAAAAATAAGATATCAGTAACAGAATGCGCATTACTTTAGAGAATGAGCAGGGACATCTCCAATTAGATCAGGTTGCTCAGAGCCCTGTCCAACCTGGCCTTGAATGTTTCCGGGGATGGGGCATCCACCACCTCTCTGGGCAACCTGCTCCAGTGTTCCACCACCCTCATTGTACAATATTTTTTCCTGATGTCTAATCTGAATATACCTTCTATTTTAAAACCGTTACCTCTTGTTCTGTTACAACAGACCCTGCTAAAAAGTTTCTCCTCATCTTTCCTATAAGCCCCTTTTAAGTATTGAAAGGCCACTAGAAGGTATTCCCAAGGCTTTCTCTTCTCCACCCTGAACAACCCTGACTCTCTTAGCCTGTCCTCATAGGAGAGATGCTGGAGCCCTTTGAACATCTTCATAGCCCTCCTCTGGACTCTCTCCAACAGGTCCATGTCCTTCTTATGTTCGGGGCTCCAGAGCTGAACGCAGTACTTGAGGTGGGTTCTTATGAGAGCAGAATAGAGGGGAAGAATCACCTCCCTTGACCTACAGCCCAGGGTGCGGTTGGCCTTCTGGGCTGCCAGTTCACATTGCCGGTTCATGTTGAGCTTCTCATCCACCAGCACTCCCAAGTTCTTCTTCTCAGAGCTGCTCTCAGTTCATGACAATCTGAGCTTATCTACTCCTCTTGAAATTGAGTTTTCACCTGGTTGTCTTAATTATCATTTTGAAAAAATGCTGGAGTGCATGATCTTTTCACACCAAAGGCTCTTAAGGTCATCTGCAATATCTACTTTGTACTAAGAGACTGTGTTTCCTCATGGGAATTTAACTTCTCTTTGTTAAATGCATTGACCTGCCTTTAGAACTGCTGCCAAAATGATTCATACTTTACTTTATCTCTAGTGTTTTTGATGGCATTACATGAGTCCTGTTGTAATTTGAAAATAATCACTAAAATTTTTACAATGAACACTACTGTAATTAAATTGATATTATAAAACATAGATAGAAGTATAGTTTTATGGGTTTTACCATTGCTACATAATACGACTCTCTGATGATCCTATAACAATAATTATGCTATGTAGGGTTAAATATGCTATGGATGTTTTGATAAGATTTATTAGATCTGCTACAAATATTTGACTCTATACAGAAGGATTATTCCACTTTCAGTTTTGCTGGTGTCAAGCTAAGTGTAAAAATGTACTTTTGCAAGTCACATAGATGAGAACCCACATATCTGTCGGAATAAGAAAAATCAGCCTTCATCAGCTATATTCTTTCCAGTGTTATTACTGTCTATTCTCCAGCCATCACACATCCTTTTTGGAATCTTCAGCTACAATTGATTTAACTAATCAGGATACCATGAAAAGATTGCATCTCTTAACAACTTCAGTTGGAACCACAGGTATCATGGGAGAAATATATAATCTTAAGGGAAAATATTTCTAGTATTTTTTTGCATGAGATGCTTATACATGTATTGTTGTACCTGTGAAAGAGCTACAGTTACAATACTGTTAATAATCACTATGATCTTGAGAATGTCTCTCATATGTAAGGAAAAAAAAATAAGTGTTTATTCAAGAAGTTGTCCATGAAGTAATTAAAATAAAGTAAAATAAAATAAAATAACATCTCATCACATAAGGTACGATACAATACAAAAAAATACAATAGAAATCAGGGTAGTCAGCTACTGGAGTTGCAGCTTTCATTTAATATTAATACTAACTTCAGTTTGTACAATATGATGAAATTTTTTAAAAAGTATAGAATTCTTATTAATCATCTGAGTAATTATAATTGCTTAATACCTGCAGTAGCCTCAAACAGACATGATGTTGTCCATACGCTCAGAAAATATGGAGAAGATTAAATGAAAAAAAAATACCAAACAATGAGAAAATGCTTCTTATGTTTGGCCTTCCTTGCAAAGTAAGTATACAGATCTGTGAACAGAAAAATACTATTTAATGTAACAAAACACCACAATATAAAAAAAAAGGCATTCTACAGCTGTGCTATAATGCATGAACTGCTTAGACTAAAGCCAGGCTAGACTGCTACACTTTTAAAGGCATATAAGGTCAGCTAACTTTTTTCATTCAATACCAAGTAGAAATCCAGCTTTCTTGTTTCTCTCCTTTATCTTAATGTGAATGTAGCACAGATCAAAGCTCTCTTAAAAGGTCAGTGCAGTTTCCTGAAAGGAGAAGTAAAAAGAACCATCTGCCCAAGTCCTTGTTTTCCTTATGAAATTCATTGGCAATTAGTAATATCATAGGTTCTTTGAATTAGGCTTCAGACTAGGGTTTGGTATAAGAAATTTACCTCTGTTTTCCTCACTAGAATACTTTATGTCAAAGTAACTCACAGATGGTGCAGTGATGCTTTTCTATTTTCCTGTACTGTCAACTTAGAGCCAAAATTGGCCTTAAGAAAAGTTATGTACTTACATTTGAAACTTATTAGAACTTAAATTCTTTGCAAGCTCAATTAAGTTCTTTAAAACAGGTCCATAATTAAAGTCAAAGTCATGTCTACAGATACTTTCAGGAACAGCCAGTTATTTCTCCCACTGTGAGTTAGTGATTACAATATGGATTTGTGCTGTTCAGAATTATTGCATTAGAGGTAGTCATGTATCTATTGACTTTGTGTCTAAATGGAAGAACTGAAGGGTATTACACTTATTAAAGTGCAATGGAATAAATGAAAGCAGTTTGACTAGACTTTCACAGAACTTATGTTTGTATTATCTTGTCGTCTTTTAAAAAAGTATATCCTTAGAACGCAACATGTCTCTTAGCTGGATTATACCTGTTATTGGCAGCCTTCACAATTTACACTGAAGAACTAAATAGAAGACAGACACTGTCCTCTTACATGTTATGCATCTTTGGCTTTGTTCTCTACATTTATGCTTTAGATATCTAGATTTAATATATAGATTTATTTTAGATTGCTCAGAGACCAGAGAATTTGGGTAGCCCCTATCTAGTGTTCTAGAAAGCCAGAAAAATAAAAAACACCTATTACATTTGTTAAGCACTGAAGATTTAATACTTACTTTTAAATAATTTAAATAAATATTTTTAGTTTATAAGTAATTCAAAATATTTTTCAGACATAATAGTGTTTTGCGTAGTCAGACACCAAATGATACTCAAACTTTCAGCATTTGAAATTGTGGTTGAAATTGTGCCTACTGACTCTGAAAGCTAGCGAATGTGTTACAGCTAGCAGTGTAGTTGGCTATTGTATATTACAATGACAGCATGAGTGCCTGTGATCACTGTCATTGAGATTTCTCTGCATGGTTTTATTTCAAGGTTGGATACTAGCCAGTTTTTTCTTTTACAATTACAGCTGAAGTTCAAGAATGAGAACCTTAGGTATGCCAGTAAAACCATGGGATTTTTTTTTCATTATTTTATTTTTATGTATATATGGAAAGAAATAGTGAAATCTTGGTCTATTTTTTGATATAGGATATGTAATGAGACTATTTAACTTAGTCTAGGAAAATAATTGAATGCATTTCGTTTGTTCATTTACTGCTGGAATTTTATGGCAAACACAATGATACATGGCTTTTTATTCTATAGCTAGATAAGGTTTTCATCTGCACACCCAAATGGAAAATGTATAAGCTGAATTCTGTCCAGGATATCTCAATGATGCCTTTCATATGAATTTCTTTGATAACAGTAACTTTCAAACAGCTTGACTTATGTTGATACATGTTTATGACAGTGAATATAATCTTTATCTTTTTCCAGAGTATCAGATACATTTGGTTACTATTTCATCTTTTTACTTGATTGCTCTCTTGCGTAAACGGGGTTAAGTTAATGATAGTCCATCAAAATAAGCCACCAGAGCACGTTTGATTATGTCTATCTCCTTTTCTGAGTAAAAGAAGTTTTGTTAGTCAAATAAATTGCAATAGTATCTCTAACATCAATTTCGAAATTATAGGATAAATCCCATGATAAAATCTAAAGAAGTGACTTTTATTCTAATATGCAGAAGAAAAACTCAATTTGAAAAGGACACATTGAATCAAATTTAGACCTTAACATACTGTAAAACTTTTCCTGTCTTTTCCCTCCCCATGTCAACCCACGGTGCTCTTCAAAAAAGATGGGTTTAGGACAAAGATGATTCGTTTTGGAACATTAACTCTTTATCGGTTGTTTGTCAAAGATGAAAGTATAACTGAGGGAGTATTAGTACTCATTTCCGTGGGACATGCCATACCCCTTGTCAGGGATGCTTGTTAACAATCTAAACAAAAGAAAAAAATCCAGTGCTTCTTGCATTCAATGTTTTTAAGTATCTTTATTATCACAGAATCATAACATAGTTGAGGTTGGAAGGGACCTCTGGAGACCATCTTGTCCAACCTCTATTATGTCAAAAAAATTCTGGTTATAGCAGTTCAGGAATTATATACATATTAATCCAGACTTAGGTTCATCAGGAAATGTTGCATATTTCCACCTGAATTAAGATTACTTTAACTGTATATCAATACCATCCAGTAGCTTAGATTTGCTTCTGAATTTTAGTAGTTTAAATTCTTCAGACTTTCCATTACATTCCTAAAAAACTAAAGTTATTTTATGCTTTTTATTCATTTCAACTACTAATTTATTAAGACATAATTAAAATGAATAAATGATAAGTAGAAACTAATGAAAAGTGATACATTATATACAGGATTTTAAAAATAGCTCCAAGAATTTAAATAGTCTATAACTCTAAGGAATAATGTGGAATGGCTTTAAAAGGGTATCTTGCTCTGTCAAATTGTATGCTTGGTTTTAAAGAAATATCTCACATTAGCAAATATATTTCCAATGAAAGAACAGTTTTTTAGAAGTTCACCACTCATTCTTCTTTTGTTGCAGAGCAAAGATTAATTCCTTAAGAAAGCTGTCCAGAGAAATTACTTTAAAAGCCTTATTTCTGTTACTAGCATGCTTCGTCACAAAATACCATATTGTCAGTAGAAGGACCAGACAGTTACCTGATGTAGCATTGATACGATCTGTGGTTCAACAAGTTACTGGGTGGACCAGAAAAATTGATCATGCACCTTGAAAGGATTAAGATAAACTTGAGTTGAAATAATGTAAATTCTCATCTTACTTTAAAATGTAAAATTGAAAGAACTGTATAGCTTCCTGTGTTTAATGTGAAACTAAGAAAGAAGTATAAATAACTTATATAAATGACTGCAATAAATGAACATTACAATCTCTTAATGAAAATGTCAAGACAGTATCTTCCCAGGAGAAAAGAGGACTGATAGAGTAATAATTCCTGTGGTTTTGGCATTAGTTGCTTACATTTCATGGCTGTTCTGTGAAACAAACTTTTGTTTTGAAAGAGGACTATAGTTCAGTTGATCTTGAAACTGTAAGTTTCATATCAGTACTTCCCATTGGTAGATAACAACACAATGCAAATAAATGATACGAAACTAACCATCATGAAAGTACAGGCTTTTCATTTCAGGTATCAACATTTCTTCAGTCCAAATCAAAGATGTGATCAATGGCTTTTATGGAAGTTACACTTCTTAAAGGTAGGCAATTATCAAAACTTGCATTCTTAGCTAATACATAATCGTGACAAATGTGGAGAGAAAATATGTTATTACACAAGCAAATGTAACTGACATACCATTTTAAGTAGTTTTAGTTTATATGAAAAGATAACCATCTGGTTTTCTTCAAAGAATGTTTTACAGGTGTAATAAATGCAAAAAAAAAAAAAAAAAAAAAAAAAA
>WHYT01017165.1:322841-339178 GCA_009806455.1 Tetrax tetrax | reverse complement strand
TTTTTTTTTTTTTTTTTTTTTTTTTGCTAGCTTTTAAATGTTGATCTGGAGGGCTGGAATTCAACCACTGCTCTAAAGTTTTAAGAAAGCTAGGAACTTACATGTGATACCCAAAGTGCCTTAAGGAATCTAATGAAGTTCAGAAATAGCCTTGGCTGACCCTGTTGTTTTACAAGGGGATCATACCTGCTTCAGTGTGACTAGTGGAGGAACTAGCTATCCACTTTAGTAGAGAGGTGGTTTTGTCTGACAGCATCAATAGGAAATTTATAAGCAACTCTAGCAACATCTAAAATTCATACAGAAATATTTTTTCCTGAATAACCTTAATTCTATGGCACAGAAGCCAGAAAGCCTTGCCGTGGACATTTTTGTACTACTAAAAATCAATAATTTATCATAACATATTACTGCAGTCATTATTCTCATGGTTTTTTATACCAGTAACAAAGCTGTTAATTTCACAGGAGTTGGCCATTGCTTATATGGATATAAATGAGACTAGAATCCGTCCTTGTATATGCAAAGCATACTTAACAAATTAATCCACATTAGCTTAGTAAACATCTAAGAACTGTAGATATGCGAAAAATATAGTAATATTAAATTGCTATACTATGCATATCTAGCATCATTCCATGCTCCCTTGTGTCAAGCATAGAGAACTATGGAACATCTGATCTCACAGGAATTACTAAACACATTAATTACTAAACAAATACAATAGAAAATAAGTTGTAATAACTTTATTTTTCTAAAAATCACACATTCTTTTATATATGCAGTTAGAAGTACCATTCTTGTTTGTTAGAATTTGTTGCCATGTGCTGTATATCATACATAATTCTAGGTTATTAAATTCTTGAAGCATGCAATACAATGAACTTAATAGATTTTATGCAAATCATTATATAACAAAATAAGAGCAGATGGTCCTCATCACATCAGAATCTTTCCATAACAGTTTCATATTTTGTTTAAATTAAACAAGACATAAAGGTACCTCTGTGGCACCTAACTTATTTTAATTTATTCCACTCCTCTGTTCTTCTTACAGTTTTTCTATTCCTTTTTATAGTATTTAAGTAAAATATTTGCACTAATGTTTCTTAGGTATTTGTTGTTTCCTGTTTCTAAATTGTGCTGTAATCTTACACAGATATTTGTTTATTCATGTTTTTCCATCAGAAGGAAATATATTCCTGTCAATAGAGTACATAATTCATCTCACAGAATTGCCTAGAGCAGAGAAGGCAAGCTTTACACTGGGAATCTTAAACTAGTATCTTTTAAGCTTTATTGCTATATGATCCATGATGTGTTTCCCTCAAAAGTCACACATTTTACATTCTCCCTGCCACCAGCAGTGTCAGAAGATGAATGACAGAGCAAACCAAGCTAAAGGAACTTATGAAAACAAACAAACAAAAAAAACCCCACAAAAAATAAAAAATTATCAGAAATAAGGAACCGAGAAAAATAAAAGCAATATAACTTTCTTCTGTCCTGATAGATTTTAACAGCATATCTGAGGGTGATCTTTCCTGTTGCCATATAAAACAAATATCTTACGATCTGTTCTACCTATTGCAGCAAATGTTCCAAAACCGCATCTGATACATATCCACGACTTGGAACTTGGGCAATAACTGATTCATTTTGTAATAAGAAACGAACAAAGTAGGAAACAGGCTATCAAATGCTATTGCAAAAACATTATTCTAAGTCCTGTTTTGAACAAAAATGCATGACATCATAGGTTAATCTTTTGAAGGTCTATTGACTTATACTGTCATATATTGCAATTTTTTTTTCAGGAAAAAAAAAAGTGAAGAGAGACTTAACTTCATCTACTTGCATGTAGTTATCTGAGAAAATTCAGCTCAAGCACTTAAATCATCTCATAGTTTGTGACTTGCTTTCCATTGCCTTAATCAAAAGTCCTCCAGTGTTCAGGACACACACACAAATTAAAAAAAAAAAAAAAAAAAGCATTTAATTAAATTCCTCAAAAAACAAGTTATATTGATTTATTTAAAGTTGTTAATAAGAACATAGTAACTGCCACACTAGGATATCTGTTAGATCCAGAAATGTTAAATTTTATGATCCTATACTTGTAGAACTGCAAACCAAAATACATTATATCTTGATTTCTGATGACAGTCTGAATTAGTTTATTGATCTGCACTTCAGTTCATTTTAGAACTCTATGTTTGTTCCCTGGAGAGTAAAATGTTTTCATCCAGAATCTAAAACATATTAATTTTAAAGGGCATTACGATCTGTTTTACCGTATCAATATATATTTGGTATGTCCTCTTCATGTCATGTATAAGAGGCAGTCACCTCTATGTAACAAAATATTTATATGATTATATAATAACATTGAATTACTTTCAGTTAAGCAATAACATGAATCAGTTATTGATTTCAAATTTGTATAGAGTTATTTCACGTAGTTTACATTCAATGCTATATAGAATATGATATGAAGTATCTACTTGATTAATGTTTCTTGAGGACATTATTCTTAATGATGGTCAAAGTTTTAATGAATTAATTTGATCATCATTATGGGTAATGTGCTCCAGACACATTAATCTAAGTGATATCTTATCATGTCCCATGCAGAACTAATTCATCTGAATGGAAATTTGGCAAATTAATTCTGGTTCCAGAAATATAGGAAAGGAATTGATGTCCAATTTTGAATCAAACAACGAATACAGTCAGGCATATATTTTTCTGTTAAGAGTTTATGGATTTGGGGGAGATATTTTGCACAGATAATATAGTTATGTTCTTGCAAGAGTATAAGCATAAGGAAATGTATGAGGCTGTGAATTTTAATATGTAATAAATTATTCTTTCACTAAGACTGAAAAAAAAATCTGCAGATTACAAAATATAATAATGTCTCAAATTATGTAACAGTTTCCAAATTATAAATAAAGTTGCATATGTGGTATTCAGATCAGAAAATACTAACTTGTTTTAGAAGTATTTCCTGAATTAATGGTCTAGCACAAGGTTCTGCTTCTGATCTTTCCAGCAGATTCAGATGTTTCAATTATTAGCTTGCTATCTATACGTTAGGTATCCCAAGTTCACAATCATCATGGCCTTTCAGCTCAGAGGTTTCCAGTGAAGTGGAGTTTGTAATGGACAGAAAAATGGCCTTTTACCAGATACTTTTACATTTTTTCTGTATTTGCTTTTTCAATGTTCTGTGGTGCATTTTAGCATGCAAGCAATATGCAGCTGTCCAAACCATGGAGAACTCATGTCAGAGATATGCAGGGAAATTAGCCTGAGCGTCATAGATTCCATAGACATGAGTAAAAATACATAAAGAACATTACTGACTATATATAACAGCAGCTTTTGTCTAAAAAACTGCACAAAATTATAGTTGATTTACAGTATATTCCAGTTTCCTTTACTGTTGTTTATGAAACAGTTTAAGTCATGTCTCCATTACAAAACATAACTGTATTGCAGAATTGTTATTATTATTGGTTTAGTTTATATAAATAATACTCTAATAATGGAGATCTCAAAACACATATGATAGGATTAAAAAACTATTAGGAGTTTTGAATATATTTTTGCATTGTTGTGAGCCTAGGCAATCTATAATGCTATTGGAGAAGGCTGAGCATTTTCCAGCTTCTTGTTCTTTGTCGAGCTCCATATGTGGAGCATTAAATGGGAAATTAAAGTTCATTATGCCAAAGAACAGAAATTTTTCTTACTTCGAATAATTTTTAGACACTAACAACGCTGTTGACTCCATTGCAATCAGTTGCTAATTGTTTTTTCAATGGAGTCATTCTCCCATATGGAGAATTGGCAGAAGCTCAAAAATCCAGTTTCAGAGAAGCTTGTTAGAATGAGAAGTCAGACAGAATGATCAGGAAAGAAGGAAATAGAGGAACAACGCACTTGCCAGATCTCAAGAGTCTTCATGCTTCTGTTTCATTTTGTGGTCTGGTGTTTTCTGTCTACTGCATCACCAGTAACAAGAGCTACTGCCCTACAATTGGGACAGTTTGTACACCAAGCTCTGAGGGGACCTCCAGCCTGATTATCCCTGTAGAGTCCCTGGGGGTCCCCATATCCTGCCCACAGCCCAACTGTATAGGTAACGTATAATTTTTGTTTAAAGTTATAAACATATTTGGGAGGTTTATTTAAGTTATTAAAAATGTGTTTGGCAGGATTCACTCCTGCCTTAGCAGTTTGACATAATTGAGGATTTTACCTGCTTAACAAGCGCTGCCAGCAAAAGGCGGGAAACCGGGCTGGGGGCTGGTGACCACGGGCACGTAAACAACTCCAAATACGGGACTGTGGGACCGGCCGCTTTGGTACTCCTAGCCAATTAACATCTGTATAGCGGCTAGTGACACACTCTTAGCCAATCAGTACCTGCCGCGAACGGTGTGAGTAACCAATGGAATGTAGATTGTGAGCACCAAAAAGGAGACAGGCACGGTGGGGGGACCAGGAGAAGTTATAAATACTGTAACCGTGAACAAAGGGGTGTGTGTCTTGGTGAAGCGGAGACTCCCGGCGCACCCAGCACCGTTGGCCGGCGCTGTTTGCTTGCTTCTGTTCAATAAATTGGAAACTTTAATTGGAATCTTGTTTCGGGGCTTGGATTCACTTATAATAAGGCCAAGAGTTTTTCAACAGAACACATGAGACTTTGTATAAGCAGATAACCAAACAAATGATTGCCACCTCAGTCAGCATCTTCTTTGGTGTAATAGCTGACACTTTGTTGAGTGATTGTAGATTGCAGAGTTCTTTTCTTTCAGGTTACTTATCGTAGTACACACAAATGCAAATATCTCTTTTTGTACAATTATATTTATTACTCTTGCTGACTACTTAACACATATGCCAATCTCTTAAAAAAAACATTTACTCATCTGTTGAGATTTTTTTTTTGAGTTGACAAAAAGATGATTCTGCATATGCTGTAGTAATCTAACAAAAAAAAAAAACCTCCTGAACAACACAAATGAAAAATTCCTTATTTCACATTCTGTATAGCTAATACAGATAATTTGCCACACTAATTCTGACTGGAAGCTCAGAGAAGCAAGCATATTTACAAACATAATTTTAATATTTTAATATATGTATTTAACTGGTTTAATATATGAAACAAAATAATTGAAATATATTTGTTGAATGTTCTATTAGTTTGAAATTAATGTTAGCATAATAACAAATAGTTTTATTACCATACAAAATGGAGAAACTTTAACCTAAATGGTTCAAACCAATATTAAATAAAGTGACTTTTACAATATCTTTACAAATTATATAATGTTTTAAAGCTCACATTACCTTTTGGGTCTATTAAAGATAATAGTGTATAAAGTAATACTGCAGTGTAAACACCAGGAAAAACTAATATAAAATGAATGTTAGAAATCTGTAAATTTAAAAAAAAAAAAAAATAAAATGGACGTAACTGTTAGCTGAAGCCATGAAATAAGAGTCTGGAAATCTAAAATATATGTTTTAAACTGTAAGTTCTTTACAATTGTTAACTTAAGAAATTATTTAAAAATTCATTCTGTTTTTCTGAACAAGAATGAAAACTATTCTCAAGTGTCAACTTTCCCAGAAAAATTATATCTCAGGTTTGTATCATAGCATAGTAGAATGGTTTGGGTTGAAAAGGACCTTAGAGATCATCTAATTCCAACCGTCTTGCCACTAGACTAGGTAATTCAAAGCCCCATCCAACCTAGCTTTGAACACCTCCAGGTATATCTCCTGCAATATTAGATTAGAGTTTCTGTGAATGAGTAACATTTTAAAGAAACATAGCAAATCCAAACTGAGTCCAGTTCAGGAAGGTTTAATTATGATCAAAGTAATGCTGTGCATGTGTCTTAAGTGCACCCCAAAATTTAGCTAAAGACTTTAAAACTTATGAATTATTTTTTTTTTTTTTTTTTTTTTTTTTTTTGAGCAAGACCAAATGTTTGCTTGCAACAGAATAAGAAATAAATAAAAACTGGTAAATTATGGCCAGCTGAAATGTGAGTTTGGTTGGTTGGTTTCTTTAAAAAGTGTCTTACTTCTCTTAATTTTTACTAAGAGGAACAGGTGTTGAAATTATTTTGTTTCAGAGTTAAGTCAGCTGTGATCTGGGGAAAAGACAGGGAAACTGCAGAGTACGTTTACTTTCTGTTGTGTTCTCTCTTACATGCATCTGGAGAAGGGAAAGAGAGAGAGAGAGAAAGGGGTAGAAAAAGATGTAAGAGCAGGAGCAGAAGAAATGGAATTAGGACTCCCAAGAAGCACAATTTCTACCTTTCCTCTTCATTTGACCTTTCTCTTACACAATATGCATCTTTGCCTCTGTCTCACTCCCAGGTTTTCTAGAGTTTCTCCCTCTGTCTTTTGGGAAGAAAAAAAAAAAGAAAACTACTATAAAGAGTTTTTTATAATAAGTATGTATTTCAAATGTCTGCACAAATATACCTCATATGTTAAAGGGTCTGACATTATATTTCCTTGTTAATGACACTTTTCTCTCTGGCCTTGTAATATTAATATGAAAGAATGAACAAATGTGCTGATTAGAAAATTTCAACGTGTCCTGTGATAAAGAATTCTGCTTCAAAATACCATACAGTAACAGATGAAACAGCATTTTTATTGGATGAAGGAATATCTTTCCAACTTTTGAAAAAGACATGAAATGCCCGGACTTTTCATTCTAACTTACAATCTTGCTTATTTACTATATAACAAGAAATTCAGATTTTAATATCAATTATTTTAGGAATCTGTTATATCTCTAACTATACAATCATTCAGATGTCTTTCATTGTAGAGAGTGCTTCTGCCTGGTCCTTTAAGTTTTATTAAAAGCAGCTCAGTGATATTTATCCTCACTCTGTATGAAACAAACAGGGGTGCTCACTGTAATAAGTTGCTTCAAAATAAAAGTTGTGGTCTGTTTTTGCAGAAGAGGAATTCAGCTAAAAGTGCAGTCAGTCAGGTAAAGAGGAATTTCTAGGGATTATTGGATGAAGGATAAGAAAGGTGTTTTCTGTGAACCTGACAGCTATATGTAGACTGAATACCATCTTCCCAAGGCTGTATGTGATCTAAGTAAGAAAAAATACAGGACAAAACAAGTCAACATGCTTCACACCTCCTGGAATAGGTACAAAGCTCAAGAAATCTCTTTAACTCTTATGCATCATTCAGTTAACAATCCTGGCAAAAACATGGGGAGGACCAAACAGACTTTAAGAGATTTCAAAAGGGGACAGTGGAAAAAATAACTGATTCTGAAGTAATTAAAGACATAGAACAAATTACAATTATAAACCACTTTTAATTTTGGTATTTTCAAACAATCAGGTTCTTATTACTGCAATTATAACATTCTTCTAACAGAAGAAATTTAGACTAGAGAAACTTTCTAGAGAAAGATAAACAGACTAAAAACTCTCTGTCTCAATAGGAAGGAGACTGCAACACAAGCTGACAGCAGGTTACTCCTTAAGTACAACTAGATGAACTGTTTTCCCTAAGAAATGTAGACAGAGCACTGTGGAGTGTGTCTTCACAATAAAGCCACTGAAAATTGCTGGATAAGGAAAATGAAAATATCCACCCTTCAAGGATACAGTGAGTTGGGAATTTTTTCACAAACCTTTTTATTTCTAATGGTCATATTCTGAGTTTGGAACTTTAAAAAGAGTGTCATTCTAGTTTGTGTGCAAATTATTATTTTTTAAGGTTCAGGTGGTTGATGTGCTCTGGGTGCCTACTTCAGGGAAAAGGTCCAGGTAATGCACCTTAAAGCTCTGGCTGCTAGAGCCATCATTCCATCACAGCATGAGGAGTTCATGTTAATGCATAAAAAGGATGTATTTTCTGTGGATAGATGAGCCAGCAATACCACAAACCTTTTAGCACTACAAGTTATTAAATATTATTTGTACTCCTGATTACAGGTAGTCTCTGCTTTTGGATATTATCTCACTTCAAAGTAAGTGTCTTCGTGTGCTGAAACAAACTAAAATAGGTTGTTTGAAACCAAATTATACTTCATCCCTTTGTTTTTATAAAGCAAACTTACTCAGTAAACATTTCTAAAAATTAGCATTTTTTTACATAGAAACTTGTTAGCACAATTATTAATCTTCATATAAAGTGAGAATATGTATTTTATTTTCACACAAATTAAGAAAAATACTAGTTCAAGAAAAAAAAACTGACAAGAAGAATATATAAACAGTTCTACAATATAGGTATAATTCAATTATAAAGAACATATGAGAAAGTAAACAGATAAGGTTACAAGTAATACTCTTTATATATTAAAATAACTAATTTTCTACTTGGGTGGGACTAAATTAGCTGTTTTGGAATGCATCCTTATCAGTTGTTCATACTCTGGAGCACATACCAACACAAATAAACTACCAGAGAAATATTTTGTGTAATAAAACCTTCAGCAGCTGGATACTACTGTGATTGAAATAGCATATAAAAATCTGTGTAATAAGCAGCAGAGATGGAGAAAAGGACATGAGCAGGAATTCAATTAAGCCATTTGCAGCAACCAAGAAAAGCAAGGCTTTTCTAAACTGTAGATGGAGGAAGAACTCTAAAAACGGCTGCAGGTTGTAAACCGATGTAATGTGGATTTCAGAATTTGGAATGAACCATTCTTTCAACCCGTTCAACTTAAACCTCCAAGATAATAAAATCATGTCATCATCATGACACTCTAAAAAGACCGGGAAGCCTCCCAGAGAGAGTAGTGGACATATTTTAAAATCTTATACCGGCATCTTAGCTTGTCTTGTTTTATTGTCATTAGAGGGCGTAACACGAGATAATACACAACTTATTTCCCCTCAAAGCCCTGACCAATGAACTTTAATTAAAATGCTTAGCAATTAAGAGGAGATAATAATTAAAAAACCCACATTTTGCTTTTTGTTAGGAATGAAAGTAGACTTGAATTTAAAAAGAAACTTAGAATTCCATCAATGAAGTGCTTTTGTTCCAACAGATGTGCTGAATGTTGACTTTGAAAAAAAGTCAGGAATGAACCAAAACTTTTTAAGAAGAAACATGTATAAAAAGGGATTTTCCTTTTTGCTTCAGCTCTGCCTCTTGATTTTATTGTCAGATTGTGATGTCCACTGTTTCTGAGCACTGGATTGCCTAGAAGTTTGTATGGTTATACAGATTTAATGTAAGCATCAACATTCACTGAAATTTTCAGATTATAAGTTGTATCTTTTGTTAACTAGATAAGTTAAACTGATTAATCATGAGTTATAAGTGATATTATCTTTCTAAAAACATGTGGGACTCCTCATTTTTTTTCTCTGGAGATCTTTTCCTGTAGCAAAACTTTTTGAACTGTACATATGAAAAGAGATATTTAAAATTTAGCCAAATTTTATGTGCTTTACTATGTATGTGTTTTTATATTTGTATGCAGACATACAAATGCTTGTTTTAGACAATAGTTGTTTTGTCTTGGTCTTGTGTTTATCTGCTAATATTTTCAAGCTTTCCATCACACACTACTGCTACATACATCTTCCTCTAAGAGGCTAAACAACTGATGTTATACAATCTAGCTGTATTGGAAACTCATTCTTTCAGTTCGGCCTTCCCTTTTGTCACAGATGAAATATTTCACGCAGGGACAATTTGGCAGCAACTCAAGTTTTATTAATGGAGTGAGGTAAATCAAAAGTTGAATTTAGCCACACTTGATCATTAACTAATTCAGAGATTAATGTTTAGTGGAATATGTTGTGATTAAAAGAGTGACTTAATTACAGATTCAAGAATGACAAGATTCACACTAACTACAGGGTATCTTAAATCAATATAAATGTATATATGTATAAACACAAAAATACATAAACAGAAATATTTTGATCCAGTGGAATATTTATATATATATAAAAGAGACTAGTCTATAGTTAAAAGTTTCCTCTTCTTTCTCTATATATGCAAAGAAGTGGATAGAGGACACTAACCTATAGTTAAAAGTTCCCGCTTTTTTCTTAAGTTTAGAGTAAATACTCACAATGCATCAATATTCCTCAGAGGGCAATAATTGAACCTTGAAAAGTAAAACTCCACACTAGCCTTTCACGAGGTTTGGCAGATGGTCCTTAAGCCTCTTAAGTCTAAGGAGGCTGTGCCTGAAAGGCATCCCAACTCAGAGGAGATGCTGGTCACAATCCACTGCAGTGCAGGAGAGCCCAATAGGTCTCAGTCAGGGTCACCATTTATAGGGTTTGAGATAATTGACCTTTGTCAGGTACTTCTCCATTTTAGCCCAACTTGGACTATGAAATATGCTGTTATTTTCCGCTAGTTATTTCTTGTATCATCCACCTGTGTTCTGACCCAGGTCAAGATGTACTAGGTTGTCAGGAGATAATTGGCTGTTCTTACTATTTCCATTGTTTACAGTATTGGGGAAAATAGGAGTCAGGTGCATTAAAAGGGTGGTTAATGTTTGAGTTTACTGCCTTCACAGTCCATTCCTTACTCATCCTAGGAGGAGAGGAATAGCACCAAGCACTGAGTGACTCACAGGGGTGGTGTGGGAACATTTTTAGAAGAGAACGGTCACGATCATTTGACCATGGAGTGATATGTGACTACAAGCATGTATCAGTGTCCTTGAAGTCACCTTGGGGACATAAAACAAGGAAGAAACATGGTTGCAAAACAAAGAAAACAGGATGTAAAGGGAGTTTGATCGGAATGTAGGCAGGATCAGGGAGGAGTAGAGCAGACCAATCATGTATTAGCTTAGGGCACGTGAATAGCTTGTGAATAAGACAAAGAGCCTGTCATTGTAGTTGCTTCTCTTGGACACGTATATAAGCTTGCTGTGTAAGTGAATAAAACATCTCATTTTATAACTCTGATAGAGTTGTATGGAGTCTGTTATTCCTCTCCATCAGGGTGGGGGTTGCACCACCACACCTTTTCATAAATATTTCCAAACCTTGGAAGTATTTGCTGTCACGAAGACAATAAAAGTGAATGGCTTGTCTATAAACTGCTTCTTCCAGTCCTTCTATCAATAAATGAGTAAAATGAAATTTACAATCATAAGCTCAATATATCTGCTGTTTCAGATAAAGTGTCTATTTACCAACTTTCAAGCTCTTTTTCCTCAGAGGAGGTGAGAAATAAATATTCAGGGATCATGCACTGCCCAATAATCAAACTCGTATCTCAATCTTGTAAGCAGGTAGCATTTGCAGCCTGACCTACTGTCATAGTTCAGCCCCGATTGGGACCAGACTACACCGTCTCTCTCCCCCTCCCCCCACCCTCCGAGATAACAGGGGGAGAACTGGTAAACAAACAAACAAAAACCACGTGGGTTGAGATTTAACAAAAAGTAAATTTAACAGCAATGACAAAAGAAAACAAAACAGTGATGGAATAGAAATACAATACAATGCCTTACAACAAATCTCCACGCCTAGTTTCTTCCAAGTACCAGGAGACTCCCCTCAGCACCCTCCTCACTTATATACTGAGCATGATGTCAGATGGGATGGAATAGCCCTTTGGCTAATTTGGGTAAATTAATCCCAGCTGTTAGCTAATTAATTAATTATCCCAGCCATAGGGGCTACCAGCTTCAGTTCTCCACGCAGCTCAGGTGAATATTAACCCTATCCTAGCCAGAACCAGGACACCTACCTGTCTATAATTAGATAGGAGTGTCCTCCTGTGGATATACAGTTCCCAGCAAAGAGTTAAAAATTTGAGACTGCAGATGACTGTGTCTCCCCATTTAAGAAAGCTGAGTTGAGGTTGTTTTTATTAGTAGCATCATTATTACTACAGGCAGCAGTAGGAGTGCAGCATCATAAGAGTGCCCTTAAGTATCTTCGATGATACCTCTACCCCTAGGTAGGGGAAACAAATCTACTGCAAAATCCAAGGAGTCTAGCTGCAGTCTCATACCAGAGACTTTCACTCCTTGCAGATTGCCACAAGTCCTCCTACAAGGCATGGAAGGAGGAACTTAGATTCACAGAGACCTAAGATGAAGGCTAATACATAGCTGGAAGCAGGAAACAACTCGCCCACATTCTTGATGACAACTCCTGCAATGGACCAGACTAGCCTTCATCTGCTTGTTAGATGAAGAACTCACAAGAACTTAGAATCATAGAATCATAGAATGGTTTGGGTTGGAAGAGACCTTTAAAGGTCATCCAGTCCAACCATCTTCAACTAGATCAGGTTGCTCAGAGCCCTGTCCAACCTGGCCTTGTCTAATTACTGAGGTAATAACTTATGTTACCTTGTCTTACTCAATCTCAGGTTGAGGTTTTTTGTTTGGGTTATTTTGTTGTTGTTTTTATTAGTAGTATCATTATTACTACAGACAGCAGTAGGAGTGTAACATCATAAGAGCGCCCTTAAGTATCTTCAATGATACTCCTACCACTAGGTAGGGGAAACAAATCTACTGCAGAAACTGCGTGAAACTTCACGCTTTTTTGAAGTTGCTACATTGCTTTTCAGTAAGGTTGCATGGTCTGCACTATAGGTTCTCTCCCCAGAGCTTGGAGGGAAGGGTGGAGGTTACCAAAAGGCTGAAGACCTCATTCAGTAGACTAGTACCAGGTTTCTGAAAATTGTTGTACAAGTTCACTGATAAGATTTAGTAGTGCCTCCGAGTAGCATGATCAAACAGATGACAACACGTATTTACTTAATCAATTAATAAGAACTAAAGAATACATTTGTATCTCCTCACAACCATTTGCAAAAGGCCTTATTCTCTTTTGCTAGTGCTTATTATTTATCCCTTCCAATCAGATACCTGATACAATGACTGGCTTATGGAGAATCAACATTTTGGCTAAAACTCATTTGTATTATCCTTATGAACATGCAGAAGCTTACAATCTGGGAACAGTGACTTGTTTTAATTTATCATTTTGCTCTGACATATTCTTATTATTTCATTTTGTATTTTCATATTTAGCACTAAAAAGGAATACTTTTGAGACACATATTTTCCTTCTGCAGAAAACCCATGAAAATTAATCATAATATCTTTACCTTCCTTCACTAGCCTCTATACTTCTTGCTAAAATGCGTAATCTGCTAGTTTCAGAAGCAAAAACTTGTGGTAGTTCTAAAAAACATCTATATTTATGACTCTTCTTAAAGTTTGCTTTCACCCTTTCTAATTTTCATGTAGTCGCTCTATGTTTCAGTTTATGGTCTCATTCTATGATTTTGCTTAATATCCTTGATTTTAATTGAAAAAAGGAAATAGGCTTGGACTCATACAATAGTTTGTCCTCTTCCATGTTGCATTTAACATCCTTTTTTACATTGCCTTTTTCCTCCTTCTATGTAAAATGCTACTTAAATATAGGAAGGTCTCATGTGGAGTGTAAATTTTTATGTTTCTGAAAATTGTTGTACAAGTTCACTGATAAAATTTCTTCCAAATCTTAAAAAAAACCAAAAGAGAATTGGATCAACACTGGAAGCTTAACAGTATGTGTAATTACTATTTCATTATCTGTTTAGGAACTGTCTAAGTTTTATCTAAAAAATGAAGCACACATATATAGTTTTATATATATGTATAGAACCTCTGAGGCAGCTTGTTCAGTACATTTAAAGCTGTTTTGAAATTATACTACACGTCCTACAAGAAAATATTCCAATTAAATTGGCTGTCATAAAGTTTCAAAAATGTGTTATGATGGTGCTGTCTACTGCAAATCATTACATTTAAAAACAATATTATATTAAGTCTTTTGATTTATGTGTTGATAGCTTTTACATTTCTGTTGTTTGATTAAGTGATATAATAACATACTTCTACAGAAGAATAAATTTGGGCTTGTATATAAGCCTTAACTTTACTGTATATGAAACATTACAGTGCTGGAGAGTTGGGTTTTGTTCTCAATAAATAAAATCTTATCTTAGAGTGGAAAAATTTTGAATGTACAGATATACTACAGTTAGTGTACTTTTAAATTGTAAATTTTCAACCTGGTTAGATAAATGAAATATTGAATGTGCTTTCAGCTGCATAAGTATTGTTTTCACCATGCAGAAATATAAATATTACACGTATTGCTATACACATATATCAAGCTAGGACAATGATAGCAATTTTTATCTGTCTCCTAATTCCACCCATAAGAAATTATTTTTAGTCCTTATTACTAATCTAGGAGCCTCTATCCATCTTCAGTGAGCTAACTGCAGTGATCCAGTCTGCCATTCTTAAGACAGTACAGAAAGTGTATTTTAAAATTGCTTACATCAGCTATTGGATTGTATGAAATTTATTTAATTACATGCTGTTAATTAATGGTACTTCTCACACCTGTCTCCACAGTCCAAAGTATATTTTTATCTGATTTGTAAGTGACAATGTTATATTATTAAGATTGTGTAGATTAATTTTTTTTTTTTTCTAAAAAAAAAGATCCCATGGGTCCTTTTCTCAGAACACAGGATATTAATATACCAAGAAAAATAAGAATTTTTTTTTAAAGTCCAGAAATTTCTTTCCCCAGAGACTAAGGACAAAAGACATGAGACTAGATTTTTTTTTTTTTTTCATTCTACTTATAACGAATTCCATCCTCATAAGAGGGAGAAAATGGTATCAAAATCTTAATACTAAAATGACGTACACTTGTGTAACTTAACGAACTGTCATGGAGTTAGTCCAAATCACAGCAACACCAAGAATTTGGTGTATGGCTTATCTGTTATTTGTATTCTTATTCTAACTTGTGTCTGAGTGTGCTAATTGGCTGTAAGGCCTTAAGTTACTGACATTAGACTTTTATTGAGAAGGTCACATTTTCATCTACAGTTGATTGAACTACATCTCTGTAGTTCAAATTATATGGAAAAGAAAAATAATTCATGTAATATCAAACACATTTTTCAGTAGAACATTTCAATTAACCAAAGTCAGCATGCTTTGTGTAACATTTCAGTCAAATAAAATGTGTGAGCTTTACACAGAGGTTAGAATATCTAATAAAGATATGAAAAGTGCCTTATCCATCATGTATTCCACACACTATGAATTACAGTTTCATGAAACACAACACACTCATCTCAGGAAGGAAAATACTACTGTATTGATTTAACATATGAACATATTTTTGTAGCTTTTGGTCAGAAAGACATATATTCCTGAGAACTGAATAGAGTCAAGAGAGTTGAACAGACCAAGGATACCATGTCAACAGTTGCTGTTTACTATGTTCTTCATTACAAGCTTGCAATGTTCTGAACATTTGGATTTTTTTGTGTGTCATAGGTATTCATTTTACTCTTTTCAATACTTTTTTTTTTTGTTGCAAAAAAAGACAAAATCTCTTTGCTTAGAAAAATAACATGTTTGTGTAAAAAAAAAAAAGAATGGTAAATTTTAAGAAAAAAAATTGCAAAGCTACTTCATGATATTTTCTCAATAAAAAGACAGCTGACAGTGTCTCCAAATGCATATTAAATACCACCGAATCTTTAGCAAAAAGCTCAACCGTTTGGAGTCACTAGAACTTGAAAATGTCACTCAATTGATGATCCAAGCAGTCTCTTTCAGTAGAGCATTGTAATTTAATTCCACAAAGCAAGTACTCAGTTAGATTTAGATTTGCTGATAGATACATTGAGTTTGACTTAGGAAACTGTATTATACCAAATTAGCAAAGATACTGCTATCATTATTCTGGGAGAGGTTCTTTGTCCCAGCCAATTTATTTTATGCTGTTTTAGTAGTACAAAAGCAGTAAAACTACTTTGCAAGCCCCTCCTCAGTATGGAAAATTACTAACCAAGTCCACCTCTGCTTCTTATATCTCTGTAGCACTCTGCACAGGGAGACCAACAAGAAAAAAAATTTAGGGGACAGTGTAATATAATGTCAGCTGCAGGAGACCTCAGTTCAGCTGGGGAGATGCCGGTCAGCTGAGAAGACATCAGTCAGTTTATCAAATTAATGCATGCCCCAGAGTTTGAACTCTGCTACAGCAGTTAGTTAATGAGCTGTAAAAGCAGGAACGGAGATAAGGGAAGGTAGCCAGGGGTGTTAATTGCAAGCAATTTAACTCTACCTTTGGAAAGCAGAATGATAACAGCTATTTGTTTGATGAACTTCCACATGAACAGCTCATAATTGAAAGAAAATCATGTTTCAAGCCTGTATTTTTTTTTTTTTTTTGCTAGCTTTTAAACGTTGATCTGGAGGGCTGGAATTCAACCACTGCTCTAAAGTT
>WHYT01017165.1:305435-322574 GCA_009806455.1 Tetrax tetrax | reverse complement strand
TTCTACCTATTGCAGCAAATGTTCCAAAACCGCATCTGATACATATCCACGACTTGGAACTTGGGCAATAACTGATTCATTTTGTAATAAGAAACGAACAAAGTAGGAAACAGGCTATCAAATGCTATTGCAAAAACATTATTCTAAGTCCTGTTTTGAACAAAAATGCATGACATCATAGGTTAATCTTTTGAAGGTCTATTGACTTATACTGTCATATATTGCAATTTTTTTTTCAGGAAAAAAACAAAGCCTTCATTTCACTGTATTTGTCAATTCTAGAAACTCCTGTTTTTATGACACCCTCTGTAAGATTACTTGCTCTATCTTTTCAATTTTTCTGGAAATGAATAATGTAATTTGGGGAACTAAATTACTGAACAGTATGCTTCACTGGCAGTGGTTCAACAAGTGCAAGGGCTATAACAAATACAGTTAAAATTCAGTAACTTTCACCTCTTTCCCTCTTTCCTTCCTTTTCTCCTTCCTTTTTTCTTTTAATTCTCTGAAATCCTTAGCTAAGGATTGTCATAGTTCAGCCCCGATTGGGACCAGACTACGCAGTCTCTCTCCCTCCGAAAGAATAGGGGGAGATGATATAAGAAAAACAGCTCGAGGTTTGAGATAAAGACGGGGAGAAATCCTTAAGGTTACCGTCACGGGCAAAACAGACTTGACTTGGGGAAAAACTATTCATTTATTACTAAAACTAGCAGGAGAATGAGACAGGGAACAAGATAACCTCCCCCCACCCCTCCCTTTTCCCAGGCTTAACATTTATCTCTTCTACCTTCCCCTCCCGAGCGGCACGGGGGGGAGGGGGGGAAGGGAATGGGGGTCACGGTCAGTTCATCACGCATTGTTTCATGCTGCTGCTTCATTGTTGGGGGAAGAACTCCTTGCATTCCTCCCCTGCTCCTTCGTGGGATCCCTCCCACGGGCCACAGTCCTTCGTGAAACTGCTCCAGCGTGGGTCATCTCTTCCACGGAGTGCAGTCCCTCCAGAACAGCTGCCCCAGCACAGGCCCTCCGCAGGCCACAGCCGCATTCAGGCATCCACCTGCTCCGGCGTGGGCTCCTCCACGGGCTGCAGGTGGATCTCTGCCCCTCCGTGGACCTCCATGGGCTGCAGGGGGACAACCTGCTCCACCATGGTCATCACCACAGGCTGCAGGAGAATCTTGGCCAGGAGCTGCATTACTCCTCCCCCTCCTTCTTCACTGACCTTGGCGCCTGCAGCCGATCCTCACAACAGGCTGGCAGACGCCTCTCAGGATCGAGCGACTTCTAGCAGTTTCCTACAGAAGCTACCACCTTAGGCCCCCCCCTCACTAAACAAAACCAGAACAGGATAATACTATTCCAAATAACTGGGGAGAGGAGAAAGCTATATTCCCAGCTTTGATTTCAGTGAGAAGGCAACCCTGTTAATTGTCTTGCCACTTAAAAAAAAAATAAAATCTAATTTTCTAGCACAACTTCAATACAAATACTTGAGTGAGATTTCCTGTTTTATTAGGATTTTGACTGAAATGATGCTATGTATTCTGCAATAAAGATTGCAGCATAATTCAAGAATATTTTCCCAGAAGCTATATCTCAGCATCTCATCAGTCTTACTAGAAAGTGAGAAAATTCTTCAGCAATGGAGTTAATCAGCGCGAGCTACAGAATTTAAATTCTCTTGTTTTCAGGGAAAATAATTATTCTCTGATTCTGTTAATATAAGGAAATAACTATAAACAAGTTCAGGAAAATTAGTAATTCCAAGAACTAGCAATGCTGTAAATTGTTATGAGATTGCACCCTATTTACTCTGCCTTCGTCCCAGTAGAAATACTACAGTCCTATTCCAAGAGTATATTCACAGTTAATAGCAAATTAAATTATTGGACAACACAAAACTAATGTTACCGAAATACGGAATAAAACTCCTTAACAGCAATGTGAAGTTAAGAAGCAGGCACTCCTTTATTGCAGCGCTGGGCACATGGGGGATCGGTCCACCTAGTGTGCATGCCGGTCTGGAAATCTGGACAGAATATATTTAGTGATTTCATGCATAATCATTAATTTTATTAACATCCTAACACTAATCACCTGTCTCCTTAACTAACTGATCATTGCCTCTATTCTCAATTAATTTCTCTATGTTTTTAGCTTTGATTGTGGTGAGACCACAACTTGGTTTTTAGGAGTAATCATCCATCATTTTTCATTTTTATTTGAATTGATTTAGCTAATTCCAAATCTTACTGTAATTTGGGGTTTGTTGTTCAAATTTCATTTCTTTAACTGGTATTATTGTCATGATGCCTTTTTCTGCTCTCTCCTTTGCCTTTTGATTGACTAATTTATTTCAAATATTCACTGGGGAATTCCAAAATTGGTGGGCTTTGCAATGCATAATTGCAACTTCTTTGGGTTTCTACACTACATGGAGCAATTGCAGAATTTCTTTTTGGTGTTTAATGGATATTTCTTGTGCTGTAAACATTCCTCTTCTTTTCCATGTGGCTCCATGGGCATGTACTATTCCAAAAGCATACTTTAAATCAGTCCATATATTAACTTTTTATATTCTGTCAGTTTTAGGGCTTTTATGAGGGCTAGCTATCAATTCAGCCTTTGTGCTGAGGTGTTCACTGGGAGCGGCTTTGCACCAATAACAGAGTTTGTTATTGTTATTGGATATCCAGCCAATCTTCCGTTTCTCACGAAGCTGCTTCCATCAATACATATCTCGAATTCTGGGTCAGGTATATATTCACTCTTCTGTTACTTCTGCTGGAATAAACTTGTTTGATGGTCTGTAGACAGTCATGACTTAGAACTTCTTCTTCTATTGAATTTTAAAAGATGGCAAGATTTATTGTTGTAGTTGTTTTCAATTTGACATCATCTTGTTCCAACAGGACAATTTGATGTTTGAGCATCCTGCTTGGGGATAACCAGTGTCATCCTTTCTGTTCCAGAACAGAAAGTATCATACATAAACTGTTCTTGGCTGTCCTGTTGTCAGCTTATGAGCTTCTTAAATTAGGAGGATGGTTGCTGCTACAGCTCGTAGACAACCTGGTCATCCTTGGCTAACATTGTCCCATTGTTTGGAGAAATAACCAACCGGTTTTCTTAATTCTCCGTTTTTCTGAGAAAGGATTCTTCTGAAAGCCAAATGTTGTCTTTCATGAACAAACTGTTCAAAGGGTTTGGTTAAATCAGGCAACTCTAGAGCAGGAGTGAACATCAGAGCTACCTTTACATTCTGGAATGCCTTTCGAGCTTCAGGTCACCACACAAGGGGTCCTTCCTTCAATTCCTTTAATCCACAGGTGACACCAGTGAGCCATTCCCAGAAATGTTCGCAGTTCCTTAGCTCCTTTTGGCTCTGGCATTTGGCAAATTGCCTCTTCTCTCATTTCCAAGTTGTCTTTGTCCCTGTGTGATTTCAAATCCGAAATACATGACAGTCTCTTTTCCAATCTGTGCTTTCTTCTTGGAAAATCTGTTATCACTTTGGCCCAAGAAGTTTAGTAGGTTAGTAGTCAAGTTGAAGTATTCTTCTCTGGTTTCTGTGGCTATTAAAATGTCATCTACATATTGCAACACCAGTCTTTCAGGATAAATTATTTTGCATGTTTCTAATTCTTTAGCCAAATTGATTTCCAAAAATCATTGGGCTTTTTTAAATCCTTGAGGTAGCACTGTGCAGGTGAGCTGAGTCTTCTGCCCAGTTGTAGAATTTTCCAGTTCAAAGGCAAAATATGCCTGACTGTTTTTGTCAAGGCATAGAAAAAGGCATCCTATAAGTCAAATACTGTGAACCACTTGTGATTTTTTTTAAAGCTGTCAACAAGGTATATGGGTTTGCCACTAAGGGGTGAATATCTTGAATTATTAAATTTATTGCTATTAAAATCTTGTACTAATCTATATTCCTCACTTTCTGGCTATTTCACAGGTAAAATGGGAGTACTGAATTTTGATTCACATTTGACTAATAGTCTATATTTGAAAAAAAAAAAAAATCAATTATTTTCTCAAGGCCTCTTCTAGCTTCTAATTTTAAAGGGTACTGTTTTTGTCTTACCGGTTTGGTGCTTTCCTTTAGAAAATCTTTACTGGTTCTGCTGCTTTTGAATGTCCAGGAACTTTGCCAGCCCACACCAAAGGAGTTACTGCATTGTCCACTTCTTGAGGGATTTCATATGGCTCTGAAGTTGTCTGTAACATAAAAATTCTTGCCTCTCTGGCTTTTGATTAGGGTATATTTAGTTGAATTTCACAGTTTTAAAAACTAATTTGTGCTTTCAATTTGCTCAATAAATCTCTCCCCAATAAGGCAACAGGACACTCTGGTATATGTAAGAATTGGCCAATTCCCCATTGTTTACCCACCTTAAAGTTAAGGATTGAAAGAAAAACTTCTTTTCAGCATTCCCTATGGCACCAATTTTGTCTACATGCTTTTTACTCAATTTTCTTCTACAAGTACTTAAAACTGAATAGGTAGCTCCAGTATCAACCCCCAAAAAATCCATTGTTTGGGTCCCCAGCTGGATTGTAACCAGGGGTTCTGCTGGGGAATTCTCCCCCAGTCCTGTTTGCACCTCTGACAAAAGCATCTACTCTGCTGCCATTTTTTTTGTTTGTTTTTCAGAATAAGGACATTATTTTTCCGATACTACCATTCTTCACAGTTTGCACACTGATTTTTCCAGTCTCTCTCCTATTGCAGTTATTTTATCCATTCCTCTACCACACCCCCGACCAGTTTGTTCCCCTACTACTTGTCAAAGTGGGGGGACAGGGCTTGAGCCTCTCCTTGTTCTGTCTGGTCTTGTCGGCTTCCAGTTCTCCCTGCAATAGGACTGAATCCTTCATAATTCAAGTCCCACTCTACAGCTCCCACCAGAGGTTCGGTGTTCTGCCCCCTTTTTCTACTGTTTCATTTGTTAAACCTGCATCAACACTTACAGACAACACATAAAAATAACACAGAAATTTAACACGTGAATTCTATGTATTCCTCTTCAGTTCCACATTTTAAACACCACTTTCTATGCTACAAGCCAAACAAGATCTTTTCAACCTTTTTCCTTTTTCTTTTATTTTTTTTTTTTTCTTTCTAGTGCCAAAACCATCGGATCCTTGGGGACATATCCGCAATCTTTCTCCCACTTGGGATGATTTCTCAAAGTAAAAACCAAATCAACATAGGGGACCACATCTCACTTTCCTTCCCTTCTACAAGATAACATCAACTGTAAAATATTGTATCAATTTTTTCCTAGTTATTGGGTCTCCCTTTATATCCTCCCAATGTTTAAGAACACATCCAAGTAGAGACTTCATTAATATTTCCCGTCCCATTGTGGTAGACATAGAAGATATGTGTTTTCCCATATTTTACAAAAGAGTTTTTGGTACCAAAAAGACAATAATACTGTTCTACAGACAAAGTCAATCCCGTCACCAAGAGAAGTTTAAAATCCCAAATGCAATACTGTATAACATTCAAGTCCCATACATACAAGATTTTAATAGCAATAAATTTAATAATTCAAGACATGCATACAGACTTCAAAAAAAACCCCAGCTTTGAAGCAACAATTACCAGCTTGTAAATCACTTCTAAAACACCCTGGGGCCCCTTTCCAAGCTATGTACAAACCTTACCAATACCTGGGTCAGCCCTACCCTACGAAGCTTCCGCCACGATTTACAGGCAGGCAACTTTTACCCTTTTTAGCCCAACCCTGCAAAGCTTTAGCCGAGACTTATGGGTAGGCACCCTTTTACCTTCCCTTACCAAGGTACATTTTGATCAGTGTTAATATTTTCCATACTCTTACTTTTAAATAATTTGGCTGACGCCATTAGACTTCTATACCAAATATCAAATATACCAAACAAATGCAAATGACAATTGTCCCAAATACACAAATGTCCAACCCAGCAATAGCTTTCGCTTATGACTTACGGGCAGACGCCTAGGCTTCCAATGCAAATGGATACCCTCTGAGCCCCAACCCTGAGAAGCTTTCACCGCACCTTAGGGGCAGGCTATCCAAACAAATTTCAAAGAAGTGCCTTACCCTTTTCTCCAGGGAACGTTGCAAGGAGCTTTATGAGTCAAGAGTAATGGGTCTCCCCAAGAATCCCTCGGCACCGGCCGGAGTTCAATCGATACTCGATCTCGTCCAGTCTCACTCACACGGTCCCATCTCGGTTGCCAAAACTGTTACCAAAATACAGAATAAAACTCCTTAATAGCAATGAGAAGTTAAGAAGCAGGCACTCCTTTATTGCAGTGCTGGGCACACGGGGGATTGGTCCACCTAGAGTGCGCGTCGGTCTGGAAATCTGGACAGAATATATTTAGTGATTTCATACATAATCATTAATAATTCCCAGAATACTAATACATAATCATTAGTTTTTCTAGAAATCATTATAATATTCCCCACCCACTTGCACATGCTCAGTCTTTTGAGTCAAGGGTCTTCTGGTGGTCTTGCGAGTCATTGGAGTGCCCCCTCCTAGAATTCGCTGGTGGAACCCCTCCTTGAAATCTCCATAGATGGTCTTGAGAACAGGTCGCGTTGCTCCTTGATTTGCTGGCTCCAAAATGATGGCTCATCATTTCCACGGCTGCCCTACTTCCACAGCTGGTGTTTGAGGCCTACCTTTGTTCTACCACCTTTCTTAATTACCCCAGACATGCTAGGCTGACTTCTAACAAACGAGATGTTGTAACAGCTCTAAGACTCCCCGTTCCCTCTAAGGACAAATAGATTTAATATAAAATTTAACCTATGTGACTACAGTTCTACCGTTAGCAAGAATCACCTCATATTGATATTTAATTTTCAAAAAATTATATTATTCTAAAATTATATTGATTAAACATTTTATGTCAGGTATCACTAACAGTATTGGTAGTAATAGATCATCAGGGTTTGAAATAGAGAAAAACACAATACCAAAGGGTTTTACTCTTCAATAGCAGGATAACTCTACCCCTCAAAGTAGGAAGAAGCACATGGCCTATCTGGATATCAAAATTCCTTATGAATTTTCTTTGTTCCAGAAGGCTCTTAAAACTCTGTCCAAACTGGATGCCAGAAGCTGCCCTCTTAGTTGGCAGAAATAATACTTTTTCCATCCATCTGTCCCTCCTTCCCTCTATCCAGTCATAATGAGTGCCACATTTTCCAGCTTCCTTTTAAAAATTGTGTGAGTTCAATTGATGGTATCCCACTGTAAAACAAACAAAAATGTCCCATGTGGCATAAAATGCATTTATCCAAAATAATATTTATCATGTAGAAGTTCAACAGGTACTTTTATGCTTTGGATATAAGTAATAGAATCTCACAAACTTTACATGTGTAAAGCGTAAGCAATGATATAGAATGTTTCTGTTTCTTTTTCCTGTCAAAACAGTGTAATTTTTAACGTTATCATGATATTTTGAGCTATAATAGAAAAATAAGTTCAGGTGGAGAGAAGTTTTACTGAAGCTAATTGAAATAAAATCTGACATCCATCTGACATTAAATAGAGGAATAGCCTTCTGTCTTTCTCTTTAAATGTAGCTGGACATAGCACCTCAAAACTCACTTGTATGAAAGATCAGAAATTTCAACTATGCTAATTAAGTGACTTAACTGTTAGTTAGACATAAGCATAGTCGCAGTCACTGACTTGGTTCCAACATATTTCTTGTACATGTGAGAAAAGGCCAGGCACTTCCTTAAAGTGTGCTGGATAAAATGAACAAAACCTCCAGAATGTAGAAAAAAAGTTGAAGCGAAATGTTGATGCCTGAAAAAAAATGTATTGCAATTATACGCAAATAAAGTATCATCTATCATTTAGTTCTCAATCTCCAAGTGCAAGAGAAATAGAAATTTGCTGAAAAAAAATTTCATTACCAATTTGATTAACAACTTGAGTAAGGGAAGTAATAGTATTATTGCTTCCTTTTGGGGTAGACTATTAAGCCCAAGTTTGAAGAGCAAAGCAGAAAACGAACAAGCAAAAGCTTGACAGGGTTTAAAACATTTATAGTTAGATATAACTTAACAAAGTAAGTATTTTTGCAATGGATACAGTACAAGGTTGATTTTCTTCAGAGGAGAAGAGGTGTTCATATTCAGAAGCTAACATTCTTCTCCACTACTGAAGATGAAACACAGTATTTTCCTTTACCTTTCGCAGATTGTGTTAAACTCATCTTAACTTCAGCATAAGTAGAGAAAGACTGTGAGTACTTCTGAAGATTCCACCTCAATTCTTTTCATTCTGCAATAATGATTTTACATTTTCTAATGAGGATCTGAAATTCTCTCTTCAAACTTTAGTATTTAATGGTGAGTCAGATCTTATGATATTACCTCACAACTTCGCTGCTTCTTTCCCCTTTATTTTGTTACTGATTAACATCTATTCTTCTTACAGCTATCAAGTTTTAATATATGTACAAGTTTGTAATATATGTACATAAGAAAGAAAGAAAATATTCAAGATAGGTATATAACAGCAAGCAGATCACATAATAGGTAGAAATTTTCTTGCTTCATACTGTACATTCATTTTTCACTGGCTGTTAGATCCTGCCTCTTCATCTAAGAATCTGTCTTTTTGTGTAACTACACTGTCACACTTCTGTGTTTTTTATTCACAGATTTCTGGGGCACTTTCCAAGTAACAAAAGCATACATAACATGCAGGCTTACATTTAAGAAATATTTTTTCTCATTCTGAGATTTCATATTTTCTGGGCAAAATTATATATTTTAACAGTAAAGACAGATGAAAGGCTTTAAAATTGATGGTCAAAGCCCTGAGATTTGATGGTTGTTTTGTTTCAGGTATCTTAGTCAAATCAACTCAGTCTCTTGGGTTTATAGAATTGGGTTGAAAATTTCCATGAGAAGGCTTTCCCCTGAGGCTTGATTGTGTTTCTCATGTTCATGTAGTTAGTTCCACAATACCAAAAGAACTACATTTGTTATGGTATCTTTTTGAATACACTTCAGGAATTACAAAGATTTATGGAAATGAGAGAATATTAAATGTTTTTGTGACTATAAAAATGAATTAGTTATTGGTTTCCTGTTCAGGTAACTCATATTTTTTTTACCTGGACCAGTTTTAGTACAGGGTAATTCAAGGATATGAATAGCTGCTGTAATTTCTAACAATGGTTAGCTGAGTCCACTGCAAAACCTATGAGAAAATATATTAGAAAGGAGAATTTAATACTGAAACAGGAATCTTAAAGAAAAAGAAAATTGGAAAGGCAAGCCCTGAATACTGCGATTATAGCAGGTTTTATTTTTTCTTTTTAATTTTTTTTTTAAACTTGAATTTATGCATATATACTCTTGTATCTGGCAAACTCTCTTAGTGACACTATCTATTTCTATCATCGATTCCCTGGGCTCTAATAGATATGTTTTTCTTTACTTTGGATGACAAGATGCCTGAATGTACAATGTGTGTTTTGTAGAATTTTTTTTTTTTTTTTTTCACAAAAAAGACCCAGGTTTTTTATGCAAGTTAATGTTACATGATTATACTGAGACTGGCCTTTTCAGGGTTGAGGTGAGTCCTAAATGAAATTTTCAATAAATAATTCTTTATTTTCCTTCTGTTTTCCTCCTTTTTTTTTTTTTTTTTTTTTTTTTTTTTTTTTTTTTTTGAATTACATCTTTTGCTTTCAAACCAGAAAGATATATTTTGTTTTTTAAATGATGTCAAATTTATGGAATGTGTTTTGAAATATTCAGGAAAACGTATATTTCTTAAAGGACAGTCTGAGCTTTCTTTAATTTTTGTTAATCCATTCAATAGTATTTTATGCAGACTTTACGTCATTCAAGAAGTAATGTGTCTATTATGTGAAGAGAATTATTTTTAATTTATTGGTTACAGACTAATGGTCCTGAGAAAGAGTCTGGTAAATGCTAAGTATACTAGATTACTATTAAATTCTCCTTCTGTTTTCTCAATTAAAAATGTCTTTTTACAAATCCATAGAAGTTTTTGTTTTCCTTCTACTCATCATTTTAATCTGCATACCCACTTAGGTTTTCAAATATACAAAGAATGCCATAAGGTTAACATAATTGTAAGGACAAAGAGGGGATTCAGACAAACAAATGTTTTATTAGACTGAAACCAATAAAATATCTTTGTTCCAATGGTTAGACTGTCCAACAGAGTCACAAAAGCTCAGGATAAAAATTTGAGATGGATTAGTTGTACATTTTCATAACTTAATTTGGCCAAGCTACATTAAAGGAATTCTTTACCAGCCTGCTCTTGGAATTAATAACATATTATCTTTTTTTTTTTTTTTTAAAAATTCTTGGCTTATATATGCCCTCTCACTTGATTTCATTTTAATATATATTTTTAAGGAATATACAGCAGTTTATGTGTGCATTTCTTTGTGTTAGTAGCTACATACACAAGACATACATAAAGATGCACAAGCCAAAAGTTTTTATTTGAACAATATGTATACTGGTCTTTATATTTTACAGCCCTAAATCTTTGAAAGTAATCAAATGAATGATAGCAAGTGCCACACCAGAACAAATTATTTCATTGCTTTGCATGGTCACCCTATTCGATTGCATTCAGATCCCTCAAGGTTCTTTCCGTATTTTGTTCACAAAAGCTAAAACTTTTGCAGAGACTTAGCTTGTTAAGTCTGTGAGAACACTAACTTTGAACATTTAAAGGTCACTGGTTAAAAAAGTAACAAACTAGTATTTCTTATGAGTCACAGTCAAAGCTGATATACAGTATTAATGTAAGCTAGAAAAAAGAAAAGGGTAGATTTATCTAAAATCTTTTACATTCATTTCTTTTGTCAAGGCTTGCTAATCTCGTGATATATATATATGTTACTGTAACTCAGGAGTTCTGCAGGAATTTAAATTTTTTAAAAGATTCTGCAGCAGTTTTCTGTTCTAATTCACCTTCTACAACAAACCTAAATCTGTACTTTCATTCTGTATATATTCCTATACATAACTGAAGCTAGTCTCAGTGAGGAGGAGATAAGTAGCTGTACACTATTAGTCTCCTAGCTTTCCTTTCCAGCTGCATCACAAGCAACAGAAGTTGCTGGGTAAGTCCTGATCTGCCCTTGCAGGTTTTCAAAAAATAATGCTCCGTCATTCTGCAACAGTGGCATGTGTCAGTTATCAGTGCACAGAGAGGCCTGCAGAAAAAAAAAAAAAAAAAAAAACGAACTTACTAAAATGGTAGCTTCTGAAGTCTTAACATGTCTCGGTCAGGCATATGAGGACTGTGACAGTTCAAAGTTTTATGATTTAGACAAATGTTTACAGATCAGTAGACATTTAAGAATTCAGCAAACACCACATGTGACTTCTTATCTACCAAAACATTGCTTCAGAGAGATCTTCTTAACCATTACTTAGTTGCAGGCCAATTATATTGTATTACTAGTTTTAATATTACAGACTACAGAACTATCAAGCATTGGAACAGGCTACGCAGGGTAGTGATTGAGTAACCACCCTTGAAGGTATTTAAAAGATGTGGTGCTTAGGGACACAGTTTAGAAGTGGACTTGGCAGTGTTAGGTTTACCGCTGGACTTGATGATCTTAACGGTCTTTTCCAACCTAAATGATTCTATGATTCTATATTTGTGGAAAAACATCACATGTGCTTCCTGTCCACATATTTATTAATAATAGTAACACACATCCATACTAGAACCAACATGGAACATTTATCAAGTAAAATTTCAGTCTATGTAACTACAATTTGGCATGGTTATCTGTAACATAAAAGAAACTATTTCCATGAAAATCATCAGATCACCTGAAATAGTGATGATATTAACAAATTCATCTGTAATTATGAAATTATAGATGTTTGTATGACAAATAAAAAAAAAGTAAGAGAAAATTGAAACAAAACAAACGTTAGAAAACAAAGAAAACAAAAGAGTTGATTTACAATGCAATTCAAAAGCCAGAACAGATTATCATAAACAAAGAATAACTAGACTGAAGTAAAAATTAAACTAAAACCAGAGGGAAGTGAAAACAAATACAATACAATGGCAAAGAAAACTAAAATAACAAAGGGACTATTGAAAAAACTCAGCATTAAACAAGATGAAATGTAAAAATGGAATAACACACAATACATAGCAAAACCCATCTACATATTGGACTCATGAAGAGAGAATATAAGATAATTTTTAAGCTAAATAATACCTTGATAATTTTTAAGCTAAATAATACCTTTTTTTTTTTTTTTTTTTGAGTCAGGGTTCTAAGACAGTTAAAATCTTTGAATCTTTGAAGAGGAACTGCTTTGGCTTTAAGTGAGCATACCAAAGACCACAAACTTTTCCAATCTTCTAAACTATGTTTAAATACAATGCAAACAGAAAAACTGCTAGAAGTCAACCTTTTAAGCAGACTTTCTGTGATAAAATATAAAAAAAATTTGAAACAGATTTCTGATCTGCGTACTGTGTCCTCACAGAAGCAGAACAACAAATTTTAGTTGTTTCCCAGGTTGCAACAAGCTCCCTGATAAAAACCCCAAACTTTTGATTCTTGGGGTTTTTTTTTTGTTACCAATTCTAAGGTATGGTTTTTTACTCTGATGGCTGTCAGCTGCAACTTCCTTGTTCATCTCAGAGATCTCAGCTGAGACACATGTTACAGGATTTGGGTACACTGAAAGAAATCCAGTTGTTCTCAGAGAAGGAGTATGCTCTTTATCCCTCCTTCAGAAGATTGCCTCTGCTTTGTAATGCAGTAGCAAAGACAAGGTGAACAGTCACTTTTTTTTTTAAACAGAAGATCAGTCACATAGAAAACACATAGCAAACTGTGAACAAGCCTGTAAGTCTCCTGTCATACATTTCTAGAAACCTGAATTCATTTTAGTGTGGGAGTTATAGCAAAACAAAAATCGTAATAACACCATCAGCTTGTCAAGGAAGGACCCACTGTGTGTTAAGTAAACTCTACTGAAGGAGAATAAATTCATACAGATAAACATGAGCTCTTTTCTGCGTAGAATTCAAGTTAAATGCAACTGCTTAGTTTCTTCTTGGAGTTGTCTTATCTCACTACCTGCTAAGTCTGGTTTTATGTTTTGGGATGTACCTCTCTGCTGCAATAATACAGAAGTAGGCTTATGAGTGCCAACATCTAGACTCTGTTAATCAAATTAATGATTTCAGTCTTGATGCAATTTCTTGTAAGGTACATGCTTTATAAGCAGAAGTCCTTTGTCACAGCATTTTTCTTGTGGTCTACCAAATGGCTCATACGGTCTTAATTATGAGTGTAGCATTGCCACCTTATGGGTTTACCCTGACATATTTTCATCCTCTTTCCTTATTTAACATTATTGAGTACAGTGCAATGTTAGCTAGAAGGAGTGAAAATTCTTTATGATTTTTTTAAGGAAGAGGAGAAGCAATTAACAGTACAACAACAAAAGCAAAAAAAAAGGAGACCTCACAGCAATAAAGAACTCTTCAGTAGTCATTCAAGAAATGCAGACCTGAATCTAGAGTCTTAAGGGTAAGAAAGAGAACTAAGAAATTATAGATATGAAAAGCACTTGGATTTAACATGGATCAGAAAACCAAGGAAGAAAGAGAAACATGTAAAAGCATGTTAGGAAATATATTAAAATGACCGAAAGTAGGTCCTATAATGAGGAAGAAGAAACCGTTAACATGAGCATCATATTCTTCCTGGAGAAGGACTATAGATACTGACAACACTCCTAAACAAACAAGACCATCGGAGCAAGACTGCTGACCACCTAGAGCAATATAGGAAGTGGTGCATAACACCAGGAAAAAGTATAGAAACTAAGATATGTACATATTATAATTTTAACTGCACTACTATTGTTTCTTTTTCTCTAACAATATTTCAATCAAGCTAACAATAATTTCTTGGTTTTACTTACACATAAAATCTGAGGCGCCTTTGCCCTTGAACAATATTTCAATATTTGCAATATTTTGAATGCAATATCTTCAGGCATACATTGTGGCTGGGATTCCTCAAAGAAAGGACCTATGTGTATCTTGTAGGAAGCCTGATATAAATAAAAAAAAATGTACTAAAAAGCAGGGTCCATTTTTTTTTTTTTCTTTAAAACACAGTCAATGCACAAGTCACCAACATTTGCTACCACTTCAAAACTGTTATGACCGACTGGAACAGCCATATACCTGTTAAATTAGTAGTTGTAAATTAAAATGGACATAAAGATTCCCAGATTTTTACTTGGCTGTATGTTTGAGGGGTTGGTGAGGTATCATGAAAATTAATATTACAACTCATTACTTGAGATGCCAAACTTCTTGAAACCAGAATGTCTGTTCCAGGAAAGGGAAAGTCTAGAATTCTGGAAGAATTTAGTGACATTTTGGAATGAAAAGTGAGATTTAAAAAAAAATCTGCCAAGGAGAAATTAAAAAAAAAGGAAAAGAGATGGTTTAAAAATAAAAGTGAGGTTGAAAATACAGACTCTGAATTCACAGCTCAGATATAATCCCCAAGGTTTCTAGCCCTGTGGCACAGAAATACGGAGGCAAATGAGAAACTGGAGCTAGAAGCCCAGAAATCTGTGATAATTAGGAGCCAAGGCTCCAATGAAGGCTGGCAGGAACCCCACCTGCCTCTGTCTCGTCAGAAGTTCAGCATCAATAATGCTTTCTCACTTTTATCTCACCCCTCCAAAATCATATAATCATTTTCTGAATGAAACCTGTGACACTCAAAAATTTCCAGCCAACCCTACTGTGTTGGAAACTGGAATGGTACTAAGTTAATATCATGGTTGCCTGACAGTATTCTGTTGTTTTTCCCAAATGGAAACTTTCCCCTGGCTATTAAGGAAGTTTTATTGCTGTCAATTTATCAATTACAAGACTTATAAAATATCACTTTGCTGTTATCAGATTAATAATACTGAATTAGGAACTGCCAGATACACTTGCAGATGTATATAGAATGTATGCAGAATCTTAAAACTCAGCATCAAAGTTGGTTTAACACCTCTGTTCTCTAGGAAAATCTTCTTACTTGTGATTGAGAATTTTTGTTAAACCCTGATCTAAGGAAGGATTTTGACTGGTTTTGAAGGATGATAGGGGCTTTGATGTACTATGGGATCAAAGGGAGTAATAGCAAGGAAATAACCTATTTTATGAACAGTGTGTTCTGCTAACAATAATAAACTAATATCAGTCTTCTGGGTTTTGCCCCCAATTAAGCATTTTAGCTACTATATATCTACATTTTTCTTCACATTTTACAGTATACTTATTACCAGACTGTCTCAAAAGGATATGAATAGATTAGCTCAGGGAGAAGAGAAGGATATACCAGTTACACATGTCATATTAGATTGCCTGAACAAGTCTAAAAAAAAACTACCCCATAGAATTTCTGAGGCAAAACTTTACACAAAAGAAAACACTAAGATTTCTTTTAGAATATTATGGGTTTTTATGAGTCCAGATGCAGACAATGTAGGAATTCACAACACATACCACAGGAAAATAAGAGGATTTTGTGACTGACACTGCTTTTGTATCCAACATGAGAGGGCACAACTTTGAATAAAAACTGGGAAAAGGAGAGAAAAAATAATTTGCAAGTAACCACATTATGGGATTTGAGATTAGTTCCAAAGAGAAATATAGGCATTTATACTATAATAACACGTACATAATGCCTCTGAATTTTCCCAGAAATGGCATACTGTGTCTCTGTCATGTGCAGAACACATGGATCTTACCGCAGCTACGCAGACCACCTGTATGGGACTTCCACAGCAGCAAGCAGAAAATGTTTTGCACTGGTATTGCTAATGAGGGTTGGTAACTTTTGCCACACTGGCAAATCTCTGCCTATAATAAACAAAATTTCCATATGTTAAGACAGAATTGCACTGGAACGAGAGTCTCCTAAAGCAGCTAGAGTAGTTTGTTGCTGGGCTTAATTGTTTAAAACCAGAATCCTAGTACCTTTTCATTTTTGGGAGTGGCTTGGCTTTTGCGAATTTTGCAACCCACACCAGCAGAAGAGTGCAGTTTCTATGTTCTAATAGGCATGAGGTTTGTGTCTTGGACCCCTGTGCGTAAGGGAAGGAAAAAGGTCTCCTTAAACCTTTCTATACACCTCCACAATGGTTGGGACAATCTGACCTTCTGAATTTATCAACCATTATTAAAAATAGAAAAAAAAAGAGAGAAGCTAGGCAAGGAATGCAGTGTGAGCATTAGCCACCACTTTGGGAAAAGGTCTATAAAACATATCAAAATGAGAAATAAAAAGTAAAAAATTGAGTATTTGAAAGTTAGGAGGAAATATAAGGTCACTAAATAAGCATATATATTTGGCGTAAATTATTATGTACCTGAAGAATGATAAACTAAGAAGAAAGATATGGCAAAAGAATTTGTTATAGGTTAAAGTGCAGTACTTTCAACAGCCATGTAGACTTAAACTTTATTACATTTATACTATTTTTCAACTGATGACTCACTATTGTGAATCATTTAAACAAGCATTTACTAATCAAACATTTGATTAGCTGGTAGCACTATGGGGTTTTTTTCCTCACTATTTTGTTGAAAATGCAACAGATAGTATATGAATCTAGCATAAGAATTAACCTTCTTGTATTATATGTGTATCTCGGATTCATCGTTATACGTGATTGAAATTTCCAACCTTATTCTTTCTTTTATCATTTTTATATTTTTACCTAACAACAGTGGTGTCTACCTCAGTGATATATACGGATCTCATACACTTGTTAATTCTCAAAAATCCCAACTAAAAAAAAGTATACTACAGATTTATATTCTATTAGTGAGGTTTCTATACTGAGGTACTTTCATCAAATTATATATGCGGTAAAAACTCAACAATTTCATAGTTCTTTTTTCTTTCTTTTTTACCCTACAGAGACTAAGATCATTGCATTGCCATTCTGTAACTACTTTAAAAAAGTATGTATTCAGGTGACTGATGTTTAATTAATATTATACCTTTTTTTTTTTTTTTTTTGCTTTTTTTTTTTTTTT
>WHYT01017165.1:261555-300207 GCA_009806455.1 Tetrax tetrax | reverse complement strand
CTGGGTGCATCTCCTCAGGTCCCATAGACTTATGTATGTTCAGATTCCTCAGGTGGTCACAAACCTGATCTTCTCTTACAGTGGGAGAAGAGCATAGAATTCCTTCTGCCATCACTATCTTCTTGGTGAAACACATACCCTTCATGGGTTATACTTCCCAGTAATTTTTGTTGATTGTCCTTAAGATGCTTCTATTGAGTAGAACCTTAGTCTAGAAAGTAACCTAGTGAAATATTAACAAACATGTGTGCTAAAGAATGATGTAGACTGATATTCAGAAAAAAAAAGTATTGCATCATTAAATAGTTGTCTCCCCAGTTATTGCAAAATTGAAAGAATGACCTGTGACTACGCAAAAGAAAGTCAATCTGGCTTCATCAAAAAAATGAGTATTACTAGTGTGCATTCCTTGGCATGCTTAGGGTACATGACATGCATGTTTTATGAATGGACAAAAATTAATTGTTCTTGACAGTTATCTATGTCATGCAGTTTATTTTTTTTTTTTCTTTTACTGTGCCAAACCTTACTTGTAACCTGAAATAGCTTGTTTGGCATTTTAGTTAGAATAATTTCTGTTGTCACATTAATTTCAGTACTTTCTTCTGCTTGACACATACTATAATGTTATATAAGAATATCTTGACTTATATGCTTGTTATATCTTTCAGTACCTGATATTGTAGAACAACAACAACAAAAACATTTAAATATATTTACTGTACTTAATTTTAGTATCACTACTATCCCTCAGGTCAATTGCTGTTCTGCTGTGATTGAATCAAATTCTAAGGGAAAATTGTAGAGTCCGGGGAATATCTTTGTTGAATGAACTTGTTCAGATACAGTACTGAAATCAGTGAACTGGAAAGATGTCTGATCATGCTGGGAACACAACTTACCTCTACAGTAATAAACACACAGGGAAGGTGTCATGCAAACAAAGCCATAGCCTCCAGCAGAAAATGACAGTTCTTTGAATTAATATCCTTGTCCTTGAGCTTAAATTTGGATATGCTTCAAATCTTTCTGATAAAACGCCCAATACTGTACTGTGAACTTAGCAGATTATTGCGCCTCTGGTTTTGCTGGATAAAAATGACAAGAAGTGCTATGAAACAAAAAGTGGGAGGAAAAAAAAGTTCACTCTACTAATTTTTTTTCCCTTTGGAAACAAAAATGTTGCAAAAGTTATGGTATTCGATAGAAATGTCAGCACTGCAATCTGTCTGCAGAAGTCTGCATAATTGGGAGAACTTTCACTAAACACAATGTAGAAGCAGAACCAAGTAAAAGGTCATATGTTATTATTCAGTATGTAGTGCAAGAGGGATGAGCAATTAAAAAAGCCAGAGGGAAAGGCAAAAGCAGCAGCAGTGCACCTAAAGCTCTTAGCTAAATTTTAAAAGTGGCAGAGTGGGAGGATACCATATGTATTGGTCCCTAAGGCTAGCATCTTTAATTTCTGGAAGAGATGAATCAAGGTAAAAACAAGAGTCACAGCCTAAACTATCAGCAAAAAGTAACAATGAACTAATTAGGAAAAAAGCTATTAAACAAAAATACAGTAGAAGAGCAATAATAAGTTATAATAAATCATTCAATCTCCCTCCCAACATGCCACCACATACAAGCCCTACTATGTTACTATTATGGATAGGAGAAAACGTTTGGTTTTGGGTTTGTTTTTTTTTTTGCAAAATGAGAGTGCATCTGGCCAGATTCACCAGTATTTATATGTGAAAATAACTGGATTACGGTTATTTTCAGTTTTTAAATAAAATTTAAAAAGCTGGGACATGCAAATTACTGGATTTTGTTCATCACTGTTCACTTTTACTTCATTCACAGTAGTTAAAATTTTTCGTCCTAAACCAGAGTAATCCGTTGCTAAAACCTGTTGTGAACAGGCGTGTGACCAACTGACTGTGCAAACCTATTTTCTTTTCTCTTTTAATCTTTTTTACCCAGTGGGACAAAGATGGGAACACCTGAAAGGTACTTTTTAAAATGATCATTAAGATGTAGAGCTACTAGCTAAATATAACTTAGAAAACATACATAATGGAAAGATTGGTTCAGTTTTCTGAAGTTCACTTTGTCTGGATTTTCAGTAATGTGCTCTAACTGTTTCAGAGGTCCAGGTCTGTTATGTACAGAATCTGGTTGTAGGCAAAAAGGAAACACACTTCATAGGTAAAGCAAATAGTGTGTTTCTGGTATAACAGAAATCTTAACAATCTAGTCAATGAATTATATTTAAGCCAGATCTAATTATTACAGGAAAAAAAAAAAAAAGAAAGAAAATATAGTACAGTTAGCATAGGCATACATGCTTTTCCTAGTATGCATCTCTTTTTCTGGTGCCATGTTCAAGTTTCCACAGCCCTTCTGAGGTCTTTGGGTTGATAGCTTCAGTTTGGTTACGGTGTACAGCAAGCTATCAGCATCTGAAGTCCTCCACCAGGAGTGGTAAGATGCCAGTTATTTCTTCTTCCCCACTCAGTGGAATGACTCTAGTCTGTTACTGGCAATGTTAATATCATACGTACTGGGCTCAGTTCACTTTGCCCTTCAAATATTCTGAGTGGTCTATAGAGAGAGTATAGCAATAACATGTCAGCTCATCATGTGTACTCTTTTTGTTAGAGTCAATTCTATAGCAAGTCAGTAGATGTTGAAATAGACTATGTCTGGCTCTTAGGCAGGCCAGGCAAGGATGAAAAGTTCTTATACTCTTCTAGTTGTCATCCAGATTGGTCAGGGATCAGACATATGATGTGACCAGAAACAGAAGATTAAATCCTCTGGTTTCAGTTCTCATGGAAGAAACTAAAATTATGACAAACATAACCCATCAGCTTTAGATTTTTAAAGCATATAGATATAATATATAGGCTAATATTGACATATGGAAGAATTTACTGTGCTGTAGTTTGTCTAAAAATTAATTTAAGACTATATAGCTTTAAAGGAAAAATTCCACACTACGTAAATTACTTTTTTATTAGCTTGAATGTTAGTTCCCAGTAGCTGCAATTAGAGCATGTTTTCTTTAATTGTTCATTAAAATATCTGTTACGTTGCAGTTAAATGATACAAATGCAATTAATGAATTCTTACAAAATCATTATAGATCCTCACCTTTAATTGATACTTAAAAATCCCTTTCCACTGCTTTTTTATTAATAGTGCATATGAGTAGTAAGGTAGATTAAGTTACAATAGGTTTGGGGGTTTTTTTTTGTTTGGATTTTTTTTTACTATACTAAAATATCTTGTTAAAATATTTAATTGGCTAATAAACTCCAAAATAACTTTTTGGGTAAGTATATGGCCTCAATATCGCATTGAGTTTTCCTTTTCCCTTTAGCTTCAGAAAAATTTAATGAAGTATTATTAAATAAATAAAAAAAAAAATAAATTGCCATGAACAAGAAAATTTTCTTTTCTTTCACTGACATATCAAGCCATAAATGAAATGTGAGAGTTACATTTTGTATAGTTTTCAGTAAATTGGACTACATTGATTAACATTTCTTACTGCTCCTTGTAGCAAGTTATTTATGGTGTGATGAGATCAACTGCCTACTCCAGGTGTGTACTCTGCTCAATGATTTAGCTATTAACATTAACACTCCAAAGTATGGGTCATTGTAAAAATTGCTGGCATATTTTTGTGTTTATATTATCAGTTTATTCGCGTCATTAATTACTTTGTGCTGCTGTACTTGAATCTTAATATTTTCCAGTGTACTTTATTGCCTGTTTTTTGGTTTGCTTTGTTTTTTTACTCAGTGGCAAGGTGAGTATATACTCTTTGCTTATCTAAGTTTTTTTTTTGTGTGTGTGTATAAAACACTTTCCAAATAAATAGCCTTATATATTTTAAGCTCTGCAGAAGCAGAAATTTTCAATGTAAAGCTTAAACCATCAGGACCAAAGCATGCTGATATGTGTCTCATACATAATACATTTCACTGTAATAACTACATCAGTTATTTTACTTGCATTTTAACTGACTGAACTAAGAAATCATTAAACCAGGAGAGTAAATACTACTACATACAAATTCCATGTATACTTCAATGAGCCTATAACAAGTGGCAGTAATTACAAAATGAATTTTTCTTGTATTATCAGGTTTTACTCACCGATATCTCTTTAGGAAAAGAGAGGCTGGTGCAAAATGTGGTGAAACAAGTACTAAAAACCCAACACAACTTCATGAAAAACAAATCCAAAACAAATGCAAAACTATAATCAGTGGACAAAATGCCTATCTGCATTTCTCTTCTGAAAGGGAAAAATCTTTCAATGATTTGACATAGTATTTTGTAGTAATCCTAAATTGTTACCAGGTGAGAAGCATTTTCTTCCAGAAGGCAATGTAATGCTATATGTTTAGGGCTTTGTGTTCCTGGCAATGCATATTCCAAGCCTCTGTAACTCCAGAGTAATATTTAAAAGAAACCAAAATCCGTTAATGAATCCAGGTAAAATAGGAGAAAACTAATATTCAGTGATGTTGATATCAGAGTTAGTTAATAGGAGAAGTTCAGAAAATAGATTACAGGAAAACAGACAAGAAATGCAAAAGAAAATATAAAGGGTTATGATATATTTATGGTTTAAAGTAAGAAATGAGTATGTCAGGAGTGGTATTGTGATAGTGAGCAATGACAGGAGACAGGTGATTGTATGACTCTATGACTGAGTTGCACAGATGACTATATATCATATTTACTGATTCAATTATACTTCCATAATTTACTTGTATAAGAAAATATTTGGATTTGCCTGATAGAAATAAATTGAATGTCTACACTTTGTGCCCCTGACTACTCACACTGAGGCTGCAACAATCCGCACAAATCTGTCTACTTTTCAAGGAGTTTAACATAAGTTCATGTGCAGCACTGAACAAAAACAACAGACAACTTAATGTTCATGTAACTACTAAATTAAGACCTTTGGGCTTTAAAGTAATTTTACCTTTCACTTAAACCTCAAAAGTGCTTGTATTAAATTGATCCTGGTGTGTAATACTATATACTAATACTGCATGAATAAATATGATTGCAAATTCATTATGAATTAATATAATTCTTCATATTATGTATTACATTAACACTACCAATGAGTGGAGATTGATAACCTCATCTCACTTTTTGGCTAAAATTGAATGTCCTGTAGGTCTGGTATATTAAAACAATACAAATAAAAATCTTAAAGAAGCCTACAACTATAAAAAAATAAAATAACGGATTTCTAATACCTAATAGAACATTCTACAAGCCTGGTTAATTTATGTAAGGTTACATTTTGTGTTTCAAGCCTACTTAAGGATCATGAATTTTAAGCACTGCTTTTTCTTCCTTTCAGTTCAATTAGGATTTGGCTGAAGTTCAGTCTCTAATTTTTTTTTTTTCCTTAAAAATATGCCTTTAATAATAAAAAGAGCTAACCAAATAAAAATGGACCTTTAAAACTACTGGAATACTATAGGAAAGGGAATTTTACAAACTTCTTGCATTTTAAATGATTGCTGTTTTATCATAAATAAATCTACTCTCTACCAGTATGTAAATCAGATGCAGTGACTTAATTCTTGCCCTTCCCTTCAGAGGAAACCAAGAGCTGCAGCTTTTCAGAATCATTAAGTATGTAATGAACTCTTCAAACACAAAAGGAGTGAGTCAGATTATTGTAATGTACTAGTTAATGATGCCTTCATATTAGCAATTGCTAGAAATCATGTCTTTTTGATTTAGATAAAAAAGAAAGGTTTAATTGCTGTATTATATTCGTACACACTACTTCCCTTATATGATGGTATCCACTGAAAATTAGAGACCTAAACAATAAACTGCATTGTTGATATAAAATATAAAATACATTATAAATATAAATCATGTAGTATAAATCATATAATAATGTTTTCCACTTGTGTACTCTGCTCAATGATTTAGCTATTGACATTAACACTCCAACATATGGGTCATTGTAAAAATTGCTGGCATATTTTTGTGTTTATATTATCAGTTTATTCATGTCATTAACTACTTTGTTTTTTTACCCCTCTCTTTTACTTAATCTCCATATTATGTCAGTAATCTAAAATACAGTAAAAGGCAAAACTGATCTTTAGGAGGAGATTTGTGATGTTGTTTGTGTGCCTTACAGCTTTACAAAACCAGAAGCAGAGGCTTTCTACCACTAGAATACTTCCCAACAGGACATGCATTTCCTGTTGTAGATCTCGTCATAAAAAAATCTTTCTCTGAGTCCTGTTTAGTTATAATCACAATATAAGAACAAAGCTAGGCATCTGTTTCATATATTACATTAATGCTATATAAGCCTCTTCATAGCAGTAAGCAATCTGTCTCCGATAGAAAAAAAAAAAAAGGAATAAAACTCTAAAATACTTCTAGAATATTGTTTTCTGTGACATAGGGAGTACGAAGTTTTATAGGCATCTCTCTGCATTTCATCTTCTTGTTTTGTTATCCAGGCATAGTATTAGTATAAAACATTTTTTTTTCTCTGAAATGAACATCATAAAGCAAAATGGTGAAGAATTAATCAAGTGGACTGAAGGAAGATAGTATGCTCTGAAAACTTAATGAGCATTTATTTGAAAATGGCACATTACAGTGCATTGAATACTGAATTTGTCTATGTGTATACCAATGAAAAATTCATATACTGTCATATGTTTTATTTGGTTTTTATTTTGGAGCATATACATTATTTATTGGAACTCTTTTTTTTTCTGCTTTTAAAGTCAGATACCATGAATAAAAAAGGGAAGACAAAATTTAGACTAATACTAAAACCTTATTTCAGAAAATACCTTTTCATTTATAGAAAATGCTATTATATTCAAGTATATTAATGTTCTAACTGTAAAAGTTCACTGTATCTCATTGAGTGTGGAGGATATCTCAGATGACTCAATGTTATACAATGCTTCTTTCTTCTTTTTTCCTTCTTTGAGTCATGTTTATAGTTCAAAATTTGTTTGCTCTTGCTCATATTATGAGTATGAATTAAGAATAATTTAATTAAATTATATTAACAATTTTAATTTGACACAGAATGCATGTTGTCAACTCATTCCTATGGTTTTGTATCTAAAAGCAGTGTGATTTTAGAGTTACTATAAATTACAGCTGAACAGTTGCACATTTTTTTGTGGCAAAGTTTGGATTTGGGTAACTTTTTTGAGGGGTGGTAACTTGTTAAAAGCTGCTTACAGTTTGCAGTAGTAGAAGTAATGCTGTTAAAAAACACCTTATGTTGTCTTATGAGTATCTCAAATAGATATAGTGTTGATTACAAATCAAGAAAAGCAATGTTATTATCTCTACAGGAAACTGTGCAGTAGCAGTTCACTGCACCGTGTTTCTTCTTGTTTTCGTATCTAAAGACCAATCCAGAGACAATATTGTCAATTTTAAAAAAAAAAAATCACAGTCATTATTTTGTAGCATAGTTAATAAGTGACTGTGTTAGTACGTAAAGCAGAAAAGCAAAGGATGTTTGTGGCAGAACTCTTTTTCTGTCAAATTTCACTGCCTAAAATGTAAAGATGTGCATAATATTACTTATTTTATGTTGGTAAAATATCTTATAGAAAACATGTTAAGTATAATGATTCATAAATCTTTAAAAGCATGATTCTTGAGGGATCGCTAGAGGCAAAGAAAGAAGTCTTACTACTAGTAATTTACTGGGCAGTTTCTAATTACTGACAGACGGTTCTCGTAAAAAAATTCAAAGAAAAAAATAATAATTCCAAGCAGGAAAAGGGAAAAAAATTATTTATGAAGAAGACTTGAAGTACAGTGCTCTGGAAAAGACTCAGGGTTTTTATTCATATAGTTGGTATTGTATGACATTATAATTCTTTCCCTGATGTAGTTTTGGGAGCTGCCAGTCATAATAGCTTAAAGACTAAATCATTATGAGCTGTAGCCAAGAGGTTTAATGAGAATAAATTTCAGATGGTTGTATCACCCACTCACTGCACAGAATTAAGATTATATCAAGTAATAGCCAGCAGAAGTTTAAACTACAATACATGGAGTTTATTTTGTGCAAGCTATGTAAAATTAGCTTTTACAGGGAAGCTAGTTTATTAAATTTCACAGTGACTTTTGGTGAGCACTACTTTTTTGTACACTTCAGTAATACAAGTCTTGAAATCTCCATTCCAACTGCCATTCCAACTATAAATAATTCAAAAAGTAACAAACATTTTTAAAAATAAAGGAAGATTACTTAGACGGTTTATGATCTTCTAAAGACTAGATACTATTGTCTTGTTTTTCAGTTCATTTCAAGGTGTTTATGACAAGTATATATAGGCTAAATATAGGTAGAGAAAACAAGCATTTAGAAATTAGTAGAATAAGCAAAAGTTAAGAAAATTCAAATAATTTTGCCCATGGTGGTAGCCTAAGCTGCCTTAGGAAGCCAAGTCACTCCTACAACATTAAGAGTATGTCTAAAATGTACAGTAAAATACTAGCTTGTCTTAAAGTTTAAAAAAAATACATGAGGGTTGTTATAGAGGCGCTGAACATACTCAGTGGAGGAATGGAGAAGTCTATCCTTTCTTTCCTCATTTTAATATTAGATTTGAAATATTTGGAAATGCTGTTTGAGGAAAGTTATTTGCATGAACATTTCTTGAGGAAGAGAAATAAAAACCAAGTGTATTTTTAATATTCTCAGCACATAGTTTGGTACTGCAGAAGAATATCAGAATAAAATCCATCCTGAAAAGTAAATACTTTTTTTTTTTTTTTTTGTCTTTAAAATGAAACTTCCTTTCAAGAATGGAAGTTAAAAGAGCAGAATGAAAGTCTTAGGTAGACCTGGAGTGCTTGAGTCCAAAAATAAAATTACATAATCCTTTTCAGAATTGTTTTCAGTCTCAATATGAGATGTCATAATTTATTTTCAAGTTCTCAGGAAACAAGTTTGTCTGATGAATACAGCCAGTACTTTCAAGAGTGAACACCTCTTTTTATGGTTTGTTAGTAACCCAGAATCCAGGAACTAGGCACTTTTAATGTACGTCTTTTCAGAATCTTGATCTAATAGAGAAGCATAAGGTTTAAGAAATCCAGTCTGATAGTGAGTTGCAGACTTTTAAAACAGAACTAGATGATTTTTTTTTTATTTTTTTTTAATCTTTTGTGATTAGTTTAGTAATTGAGAAAGAAAGTCTTAGATATGGTTTTGTCTTGTCTTGAGTGGATGTTAATCAGTGGGATACAGGATACTAAATACATATAACTACATATCTGTAAATTAATTCATTTTTATCTCTTGCTTTTTTTTTTTAATACCACTTTACAAACAAAAATGGAAAGTGTTTTCATTTTGGACAAGTTAAAGAGCCTATTAAGGAAGACAATTTTAGGGAATGGAGATTTGAATTGCTTCATTTTAACAGAGAAATTATAAGATGTCTGCTTGAAGATCTTAAGTACTAAGCACAGAAATATTAGCTCCTTCTTCCCTTAATTATGTTTTGCTAGAAAACAGCCTTCCCCAGTTCTTTGAAAGAGGTGTTACAGGAGAAGCTTCCAAATCCTTGATAGAATTGCTTAAGCCTCAGTGAAAATCTCCATCAGATCAGCTGATAGAGCTTTATGCTTGCAGTTTTCCTTTTACCTACTCTAAGTGGCTCTGTGTTCAACCTACAGATTTCTAGAGCTGCCATTTTAAAGCACTTAACTCTCTTTAAAGACAGTGTAAAACTTAAGGAACTTTACTCATTAGAGAACTTACACCATTAAGTAAAATAAAGTATCTCATTAAACTTTTTTGTGTCTACACATGCTAAGCATGTTAGATTTGCACATTTAAGGAAACTGGATAACTTAATAGGTTTTACAGTAGAAATTTGCCTATTTTTGCCTTTGTGACCCTCCTGCTATATAGCTGCACTCGCTTTTGTTTCTCGTATGACTATTTAATTATTGCAGTCAGCTGTGATGCAGAATTATCTTCAGCTGGGGCAGGTGTAGATACAGACAACTGTTAGGCAGTAGCTCATGGGCTCATTTCTTGGTTTGAAATAATAGTTCCTATTCTGATTGAATGTTTTTTCTTATAATTTGACAAAGGCAGTGTGTTGCTGCTTGATTTGGTGGCATTACTGTTATTGGTATGTTGAGCTTGCTTTTTTAATTTGATTATAGCATTGCTAAACAATTTGATTGACTTTTGTTTACTACTAAGATAGAGAAAGAATATATGATTTCCTGCATGCTTTCTTGCTTGAAAAAAAGAGAGGGGTTTGTTTGTTTGTTTTTTAATCCTCAGATATCAGTGTTTGGTGTGTCAAGGGATTAAAATCAGAGTACCATCATGGATTTGTGGCTTACTTCTATTCCCATTGAAGCCAACAGAACAAATTCCTGTGGGAGTTCAAAGATAAAAGCATCAAGTTATCTTAAGGAAAAAAATATCATAATGTTTTTTCCATCATTTTTTGTAATCTAAATAATTACTTGATGAAAAGGTATGAGGGAGTATTAATAAATCCTAGTTATGTTGTTCCCCTAGGGCTATGCTCCAGATATTACATAATAAACAACCAAGGGAAAATGGGTAAACAGGCCCCTCTGTCACAACCCATAAAAGATTGATTCCTACCTACTTGCTTAGTTTTCTTCTAATTGCTCTAAGAACCTAATTTTCCTGAAATAGTCCATTGAAACTTTTTTTTTACCATGAAAAGATAAGTCTAACAGCTGAAAAAGGGAGGGCAGTTAAGATGTAATTTCCTTTTTCCATCTCCTTCTCCAATTCTTTCTCATTTCTGGTGATTAATAGATTTGGGTTCTCCTCACTAAATATGTTTGACTGAACTATTTTTGTGTAAGTTTTATGTATTTGTGTGTCTGTGTGTGTAGCATTTAATAAGGCTTTCATGGAGTGATTTATCTTGTTGCAGCAATTTTCAGGGAAATTGCTGTGAGATAAAAGGCAATTAACACCCAACCTCTTACTGTAGGTTAGGTATTATTTGGTCATTCATTTAGAGCATAACGTCACAATCATTTGTTTCAATTGTAGTATCTGCTTGTATACCACAGCTATGTGTTCCCATCACTGGATTGGTCATGTCAGTACAACTCTTGTGAGTCCCCATGGTGAAGTAGATTAGTGAGCTGATGAGATTTCACCATGAAGCTGTGACTGCACAGAATTTGGGGTGGTACTAGGACAAAATCATTAGATGTAAGGTAATATAGGTAGTGTCATTGGGGAGGGGGTAAAGGGAAAGCTTGTGAACATTAAGCTATAGTCTTGTCTAGTTCTGTTAATTAAGCTTTCCCTTAGTTAGTCTGCAGTTCCTTTGCCATATTGTCATTTGTTTGTCCTGTATGAGGACTACTTGTTGTAACTGTCCCTGTAAAGATTCCCAGTGGTTTATTTTTAAGTAAAATAACTGGGGGAATACTTTGGGGAGTTTGGAGCCATGTTTATGTCCCTCCTTCAAACAGAGGACGCAGGAAAAAACTTGATGTAATGGAGTTAGTATCAGCTGTTAAAGTGAACTGAGAAAGAAGGTGGATATGGTGTCAAGGAGATTTTTAAAAAAAAATACTGTGTCATTTCTTCTTAGCTACTTCTTGGGGTTTGTTTTTGAGTTATGAGCTTTGTTAGCTCGGTACCGAATGAAAGAAAATATGTGAGTGCAGAGAAGTAGATATATTTTCAAAAAATAGTCAAGGGATGTGTAAGTTCAATTTCAGCCTAGTTATAGAAATAGTCTTGTAGTACTAAATTTCTGCTTCTCAGTTCAGCTAGCTATCACTTTCTACTTATATAACAAGTGTTCTTCCAAATAAAGAGGTCCTATTTACTTTAAGAATAGCTGACTTGGACTGGGCGATTGCCCAGGTATGAGATATCCCCCTACAATAAAAGAACTTGAGTTGTCACTTCTTCTGCTTTTGTCAAAACTGATGAAAAATGTGTTTTAAAAAATTCTATCTCCTAATGTGCAGAGGCAGTAAAAGTATGATTTTGAGCTTTTCTGTTTTATTTCAGTAAAGTAATAATGTTGTGTAATCTAAATATGACCAATTACATATCAAGGAACAAAAAGAAAAAATCCCAGGGTTTTTTTTTTGTTTTGTTTTGTTTTGTGTTGTTTATTTACATGGAGCTGAAGGGTTGTGTTTCATCTTCTGAAGCATCTGTCATTTTCCACCGTCAAAGGCTGAGGCTTATTGTCAATATTATACATCTAAGTCAGTGTTCAGTTTGAAAGTAGAGGGGGAAAAAAAATCTGTTTACATTTTCTTTTAAAGTTTTAGACTGCAGTTCTAAACAAATTTTGTTTGTCATTGTTGTGATTTAACCTCAGTCAGCAACTAAGCACAAAACAGCCGGTCGCTCACTCCCCCTGCAGTGGGATGGGGAACAGAATTGGAAGCCATATTCTCCACCCCTTACTCCGTACCATTTATGGCATGCTCAGGTGGGCCATGCCAACCTCATGAAATTCAACCAGGCCAAGTACAAGGTCCTGCACCTGGGTTGTGGCAATCCCAGACACAAATACAAGCAGGGAGAAGCTCAACATGAGCCACAATGTGTTTGTTGCCCTGAAAGCCAATTGCATCCTGGACTGCATCAAAAGACATGAGGCCAGCAGGTCAAGGGAGGTGATTCTCCCCCTCTACTCTGCCCTGGTGAGACCCCACCTGGAGTACTGTGTCCAGTTCTGGAGCCCCCCAACATAAGAAGGACATGGACCAGTTGAGAGGGTCCAGAGGAGGGCCACAAAGATGATCAGAGGGCTGGAGCACCTCTCCTATGCAGACAGGCTGAGAGAGTTGGTGCTGTTCAGCCTGGAGAAGAGGAGGCTTTGGGGAGACCTTATAGTGGTCTTCCAGTACTTAAAGGAGGCCTATAGGAAAGACGGGGAGAAACTCTTCAGCAGGGCCTGTTGTGATAGGACGAGGGGCAATGGTTTTAAAATAGAGGGAGGTAGATTTGGATTATACATTAGGAAAAAATTTTTTTACAATGAGGGTTTTAGAGCACTGGAGTAAGTTGCCCAGAGAGGTGGTGGATGCCCCATCCCTGGAAACGTTCAAGGCCAGGCTGGATGAGGCTCTGAGCAACCTGATCTAGTGGGGGATCTCCCTGCTTCTTGCAGGGGGGTTGGACTAGATGACCTTTGAAGGTCCCTTCCAACTCTAACCATTCTATGATTCTATCTAATACAATCTCTTTACCCATCATGGCACTTGCCATCTTTTCATGTAATGCATGTATATCATTCCCTTAATCTATGGACCACCCCTGTGAAATGTCTGTAAAACATCCACAAAAAGTCCACTGAGTTCGCTTAGTCCATGACTTTGGGTTCTTCGGCACACCACCTCTTACGGTGGTCACTCAGGACAGGAGAGCTGGTGTGTTGCATATTGTTAGTGGGCAACAAAGCTAGGTCAGTTCAGGTTACTGCTGCACTTGAACTGCTTCTTATAAGGCTCATCCTCCATTGGCTCAGATGGCTCCTGCTGTAGTAATTTCTATAACACACAACTCAAATCATGAGTTCCAACAATTTCAAGGTATATTCATTACAATCTCCACCCTTGGTCCTTTGGACCATGTTATAGGGCTTAACATTGCAATGAACTCCTCCACTTCCCGCTAGCCTGTTTAGCAACAAGGAGTTCTTGCTATAGTAATTCCCATAACATGCAACTCAAATCACAGGTTACAACAATGTAAAGGTATTTCCATTACAGTCTTCCCACCTGGTCCCTTTGGGCCAGACCATTGGCTTTGACATTGCAATGAACTCTTTCCCTTGCCCCTGCTCTGACTTGGACTTATCCACAGACTGTAGTCACTTAGGGGTGTACATGCTCCAAGCGGAGCCTTATCAATGAGCCACGGTCTCTCCAGGGATATACCTGCGCGGAATAGGCTTATCCACAGCCAGTCACTTTGAGTTGCACCTATTCCAACATGGCCTTATCCACGGACCATGATGTCTTCAGAGGTATACCTGGTCCAGCATGGCCTTACCCACAGCCACTAAACCTGTTCCAATACTGCATAGCTATGGCTGCAGTCCTTCCAGGGGTGTATCTACTCTGTCACGGCCACATTCTTTGAGGTGCTCTAGCATGATATCATTCACAGCCACTGATGTTTCAAGGTGGACTTGCTGCAGCATGGGCTTATCCACAGCCACATATGCTTTGAGGTGTACCTTCTCCAGCACGGACTTATCCTTGGGCCACAGTCCCTTCAGAGGTATATCTGCTGCAACACAGATATAATCAAGGCCACAGACATTTTGAGAAGTACCTGCTCTGGCATGGGCTTATCCACAGCCACAGATGCTTCAAGGTGTTCTGCTCGCACATGGACTCATCCATAGGTCACAGTCCCTTCAACTCAAATTCACCCTGGAGTTCCGGCCTGTTCAGTACAGAAGCACAGAAACAGGCCATCTGCCAACTCAGGCACATCGTCATTGCTATTATCAAAATGTTCACAGGCACAGCAGAGTAAGATGATAAGCAGTACAGCACTACAGCAAGCAGTGAAATCAAAAAGGAGTCACAAAGGAGCACTATGCTCTAATATACACTAAGACAATAAAATCCCATGGCAAGAACAGAAGTCTGCCGATTAATAGCTAAAAAGCAATAACAGCTATAAATTTGATCTAGCACATTCCAATCAAATATGTCTTTATCTTGAACCCTTTGAATCCCACATTGGGCACCAAAAAGGGCTGCCGTGGTTTAACCCCAGACAGCAACTAAAAACCAGACAGCTGCTCACTCACTCCACCCTGGTGGGATGGAAGAGAGAATTGGAAGAGTGAAAGTGAGAAAACTCATGGGTTGAGATAAAGATAGTTTAACAAGTAAAGCAAAAGCTGTGCCTGCAAACAAAGCAAAACAAGGAATTAATTAATTACTTCCCATCAGCAGGCAGGTGTTCAGCCATCTCCAGGAAAGCAGGCCTCCATCACGCATAACGGTAACTTTTAAATAAGACAAAATGCTGTAACTCAAAACATCCCTCCCTTCCTTCTTCACCCAGATTTATATGCTGTAACTCAAAACATCCCTCCCTTCCTTCTTCTTCACCCAGCTTTATATGCTGAGCATGATGTCATAAGGTATGGAATATCCCTTTGGTCAGCTGGGTTCAGCTGTCCCAGGTCTGTCCCCTCCGAATTTCTTGTGCACCCCCAGCCTACTCACTAGCAGGGTGATGTGAGAGGCAGAAAAGGCCTTGACTCTGTATAGACACTGCTCAGGAGTAACAAAAACATCCCTGTATTATCAACACTGCTTCCAGCACAAATCCAAAACATAGCCCCATGCTAGCTACTATGAAGAAAATTAACTCTATCTCAGTCAAAACCCGCACAGTTGTGTTTTTCGTTTCTGTGATCAATGAATTTAGCTGGCATAAAACTCAAACTGGCATCTGACAAGAGTACTGAAACAAGCATTCTATAACTTCTCATAATTAGCATTTTCACCACAATCTTTTTACATGTTTGAATGTTCAGTGCTATTTTCTTGCACAGTTGATATCTTCAAGATGTTTCTCCAGGGTTTTCATCAAAGAAAACATTTTGATTAATTTTGTTTGGATGAATATGCTGTGTCTTTAATGGATGCATAAGAGTTTGTGATTCTTCACCCTCATAATTGATCTGGTGTTTGCAAACCATAGATACTGCCTCAAAGGAAAATATTATAGAGAAACAATCTTGAATACTCTCTTAATGTATCTGTTTATAAGTGAGGTTTTGAGCATCTGTTTTCCTTTCAACTGGTCCTTACAACTGTTTTGAAGTTTCACAATAGCACAGTTGATCAAAATACTTCAGGGGCCAACAAACAGGAAATGAGAACAAAGCAGGAAAGACAGAGAATATAAAAGGGAAACACAGTGATGTGAAAGGTGATAACAGAAGAAAAATGAGGTGGAAATAAGACTGTAGATATTCCTTTTTCCAGTATCAGTATTTGATTTGCCCTCAGTATACTTTTCATATAGTAAGAGTATAAAACAATGAGAGAAATACCAAGTGTTACTTACATATCTAGTACAGTATGACCTGCCTTACAGATAGATCATCCAGATGACATGAAAAATAAGAGAAGTCTAGTGAAATTGGGATAAGTTAAATTTCTCTGGTTTGTGATGTCTTAAATTTTTGTTACACTTCTTTTAATGCTTTTCATAGAATCATAGAATAGTTAGGGCTGGAAGGGAGGTTTAAAGGTCATCTAGTCCAACCCCCCTGCAAGGAGCAGGGACATCCCCAACTGGATCATGTCGCCCAGAGCCTCATCCAACCTGGCCTTGAACGTTTCCAGGGATGGGGCATCCACCACCTCTCTTGGCTACCTATTCCAGTGCTCTACCACAGTCATTGTAAATTTTTTTTTTCCTAATATCTAATCTAAATCTATCTCTCCCTCTATTTTAAAACCGTTGCCCCTCATCCTATCACAACAGGCCCTGCTGAAGAGTTTCTCCCCATCTTTCCTGTAGGTCCCCTTGAGGTACTGGAAGACCACTGTACGGTCTCCCTGGAGCCTCCTCTTCTCCAGCTGAACAGCCCCACCTCTCTCAGCCTGTCCTCATAGGAGAGGTGCTCCAACTCTTTGATCATCTTCATGGCCCTCCTCTGGACTGTCTCCAGCTGGTCCATGTCCTTCTTGTACTGAGTTCTCCAGGACTGGAGATAAGTAATGTTAGGTGGTGCCATGTCTACAATTTGCTTTAAGCTCTTGGAGATGTTATATCATCTCCTAATATATGAAGAGACTAAATGGGGAGAGCAAAATTAGCCATACAATAAAGACTTGCAAGTGATCAGGCAAATGAGTTACAAAAAAGAAAAATCAAATTTGTTAATAGGCACTAGAATGAACTTTAAATGAGCAGAATAACTTCTTTAGTTCAGTGAAGGCACACATCAATCAAATGTATAATATTCTGAGACAGTGATAGTACTTTCTTTCTAGCTCATAAGTGATCCTCTTTCATAAAAGCAAAATCCAAATTCTTCCTTAAATGAGAATTGTTGAAACAAGCTAGAATGCTAATGAACATTTAAAGCACAAAAACCTTACTGTATTATAATGTTAGGTGGCTTTTATCATGTTATAATGTTTTATCAGGTTAAGCAGTATTCCCAAAATACAGGCACTTGAAGAAAGGTGCTCTGGCGACAAATAACATAACATATTGCTGCCCTCTTGCCAGAATAGTGAGAAGATAAAAAATAGAAAAAGAAAACTAAGTCTTTTTCATATTGCAAATTATTTGTTAATAGTTATCTATTTATAAAGAATGCAGGCAAGATCTTTCCTCAAAAAAGATGGTAGGCTTGATAAAAAACAGACTGCCTCAATTTCTGTGTCAATGCTTGGATCCCCAGAGAGCTCTATGCTCTTCTAGAAGTCAAGACTTACCATTGCTACTCCTATTATATTCTTGCTTTCTCATGTGAGATGCTCACAGCTTCACAAACACTGCTTTTGGGCATTATTTTCTGCAACCAGTCCCTCAGAAAACCTTTAAGCCATGTAGGTTTTCTGTATTCAGGCTGTACAATAGTACCCTGCACTGTAGAAACATCTTCAAGGTGACTAGGTTTCTTGTGGAAGAGTCTTACTGACCCTGCAAGAAGGATTAACGAAAGAAGGCCAACTGTCTCACTCTGTGCTGACTGAATCCTGTTAACAGGACAGAATGTAAAAATATGAGCAAAGAAAACCCATACTCTCAATCAGAAATAGAAATCTTGAATGGCAATCATGAGCCCTCCTAATTAATAGTATATTTGGACATTAGGTAACAATGTATTTAGAAAGGTAATCACACTTAAATCTCCAGGAGCTTCTGTGTATAAAGTACATTGAGACTGTATGCAGTTTTACTATGCAAAAAAAAATCTAAATTGCCCCAGTACTTCCAGTAGCATCAAGTAGGCATGTAATACCACGTTTTCCAGATGTACAGTTCCTGTCAGTGCTCCATAATTCCAGGCAAAATTCTAAATGGTTCTAAATGATTCCAAATGATCCTAAAAGGAAACCAAAATAATGTCTGCAGATGTCAGTAAACTGAAAAGCTACCATATAGTGAACTTCTAGGTATACAAAATAAAGTTTTTGCAACACTGTGGCCCATAGTTAGACCTTGTTATTTGGGAGATTAAATTAAAAAAAAAATCATGCTAGTTTACAAGAAGAAATAAGACTAATGTGTAAAGTGAGAAGATTTGTTCCTGATGGTAATATGTATATCAGTCATATAAAAAATGAAATCAGAAAACTTGAATTATATTGCTTAGGATGTTCGACTCTGTTACTCTTTTAACCATACATCATTTAATGTGTCTGCTTCCATTTCTCACCTGGAGAATGAGGATTACATCAACCTCCTTTGAACTTCTGATGTATCTGTATGAAACAGTTCAATAAATACAGAATTATTATGCAGAGAGAAGACAAGGTATGTGTTTATCTTAGGATAAAAGGCAAAGTCGGACTGTGAAGGTAATTTTTAAAAATCTTTGGTTTGTTTTCACAAGCTATTATTGAACTTCCCCCACTGCTATGTACACGCACCCCAGGGGACATGTGAGGAAAACTGTAATATTTGATAATGACTTGTATGTCCTTGGAAAGACTATGGCTCCATTAAAATTCTGGTGTCTCTCTTGAAGACATTATCTGCATTGTTTCTCTTTGGAACAGTGCATGGGCAACTGCCTCTATTATCTTTCTGTGAGAAACCATCTCTCTCTTCTCTGTCTTATGCAGGCTGGTATTCTTATGCTTCACATTGTAAAGGATGATAACGTGAGATGAGGTGACAAAATGTACTGAACTTCTGGAAAGGGCTTCCTGCCAGCATCTGAGTTGGCTAAGGCATGATGTGATTCACCAAGTAATAATTTGAGTATGGATTGGATTAGGAATGATTTCTTAAGTGATAAATTGGGCTAAGTAAATGGCTGTCTCCTGTGACAGCCCTTTTCATTGCTCTGAATAGAGTAGAATGTTGTGAACTCCTTTGATTTAATTGAAAATTCAGTGGTTTTCCTAGATAGCAGCTCCTAGAGTTGTACATTTTGATGGAAATCTCAAAGTTTTTCTTAGCTACTGCTCTGTGCTTTAAAGTTCATATGTATTACTTAGATCATGTTTATAATAATCTTTTTTTACTTAATGATGAAATAAAATGGAATGAGACATTTGGACAAACTATTGAGGTACCAAAGCAAAGAATTTGGAAACATGATAATTTGGATTTAATATTTGTTTGTATTGTTTTCTAAGGAAATAAAATGTTACTCTCGTTGTCTGTAAAATCCTCAGGAGCCAAGTACATGTTTCATACAGAAACTTTAAATTGTTGTAGGAGTCATTAGTCAAGTGTAAAGTTTGAAATTTACTTGGTTAGTCCTGTTTAGATAATTTTAACTCAGGCTAAAGGAAACCTGGAATGTGAAAGTAGACTTAAAATACATTAAATTCTATATATGGGTATCCAATCATGGAAAGTATTTTAACAGTATTTACGAATTTAGGTGTGGGTTTTTTGTTATTTTATTTCTATCTGATACAGAATCATAGAATGGTTAGGGTTGGAAGGGACCTTCAAAGGTCATCTAGTCCAACCCCCCTGCAAGGAGCAGGGACATCCCCAACTAGATCAGGTTACTCAGAGCTCCATCCAACCTGGCCTTGAATGTTTCCAGACATGGGGCATCCACCACCTCTCTGGGCAACCTGCTCCAGTGCTCTACAACTCTCATTGCAAAAAATGTTTCCCTAATATCTAATCTAAATCTATCTCCCTCTATTTTAAAACCATTGCCCCTCATCCTATCACAACAGGCCCTGCTGAAGAGTTTCTCCCCGTCTTTCCTATAGGCCTCCTTTAAGTACTGGAAGACCACTATAAGGCTGAACAGCCCCAACTCTCTCAGCCTGTCCTCATAGGAAAGGTGCTCCAGCCCTCTGATCATCTTTGTGGCCCTCCTCTGGACCCTCTCCAACTGGTCCATGTCCTTCTTATGTTGGGGGCTCCAGAACTGGATACAGTACTCCAAGTGGGGTCTCACCAGGGCTGAATAGAGGGGGAGAATCACCTCCCTTGACCTGCTGGCCACACTCCTCTTGAGGCAGCCCAAGATGTGGTTGGCCTTCTGGGCTGCAAGGGCACATTGCTGGCTCATGTTGAGCTTCTCATCCACCATCAGTCCCAAGTCCTTCTCCCCAGGGCTGCTCTCAATCCATTCTCTGCCCAGCCTATATATGTGCCTGGGACATACTTTACATAATAAATATATCAATTGGTTTTTCTTCCTATCAAAACTGCCTTACATATTGTATAACCAATAATTCTTTTGATTAATTAGTCTGTACCTGTACATACTTCCCAACTAATAAGGGAAAGATAAAAGGCCATATAAACAGCAAGCAAAACCACAAAACATCCTCTCAGTTTACCACTACTGATGTTTTCTTTGACCCTTCTTCAGTCCTTTAAATAGGAATGGGTTTTGGTGAAAGAAACTGAAACATTTGGTTATCTCATATTGTATTTGTTCTGTTTTTTTTTTTGGTGACGGGGGGCCTAAAGTGGTAGCTTCTGTAGGAAACTGTCGCTCCCCTTTGTTCAGTGGACTCGACCGGGCCTAGGGCGGACCCACTGCTGGCCAAGGCTGAGCCGATTGGGAGCAGAATGTTCCGTGATAACGCCTCTGCGATAACGTATTTTAGAAGGGGAAAACAGGAACAAAAAAAAAAGAGAAGATGTGAAGCAGCTGAGCGGGGGCAGAGAGGGGGAGGCATGGGCCTTGTGGGCCTTGCAGGCGTCACCCTCTGGCCTCCCGCCAGGCAGCCGACTGGGCCCGACTCGGCTTGGCCCAGCCCAGCTGCACAAACTGGAGAGGAGATGAGAAGTGAATAAGATGTGAAAAGGCTCCTGAGAGGCGTCTGCCAGCCTGTTGTGAGGAATGGCTGCAGACACCAAGGTCAGTAAAGAAGGTCAGTAAAGGAGGGGGAGGAGTAATGCGGCTCCTGGCCAAGATTCCCCTGCAGCCTGTGGTGATGACCATGGTGGAGCAGGTTGTCCTGGAGGTCCATGGAGGGGCAAAGATTCACCTACAGCCTGTGGAGGACCCCATGCCGGAGCAGGTGGAGGCCTGAATGAAGCTGTGGCCTGTGGAGGGCCCATGCTGGGGCAGCCATTCTGGAGAGACTGCACCCCGTGGAAGAGATGACCCACGCCATGTGGGGAGGGACCCCACGATGGAGCAGGGAAGGAATGCGAGGAGTTCTTCCCCCGACAATGAAGTAACAGCGTGAAACAATGCATGATGACCTGACCGCAACCCCCATTCCCTCTTCCCCCCTGTGCTGCTCGGGGGTGCAGGTAGTAGAGATAATATTAAGCTTGGGAAGAGGGAGGGATGGGGGGGAGGTTATCTTGTTCCCTGTCTCATATTAATTTTACAGCTCACATAAGACAAGTAAGAAAATACACAGCACTCAATAAAAACGTGGACAAATATCTACAATAAGATTAATTCCTGTGCACTTAAGCATACCAAGGAAAAATGATTTGAGTTTTTTTTCTTAACATTAAGAACCTTTAATTGTAGGAATTTTTTCAATGTAGGAATATTTTAAAGTATTGTTTTAAATGTTTTTTACTTAAATTATCTTCAACTTTTACAAAAAGTAAAGTACAGATTATCTGAATACTAATATTTTATGTCAACTTTGGTGATACATTGTCAGAGAGTTTTTTTAGTACTAGCCTGATTTTACTTTTTTTTTTCCAATTTTTTTTTCCCCAAATCCTATAAGAAGTGACTAAATTTAATTGACACATCTTCTTTTTAGAATAATCAAAGTCTGCCCTATGCATGTAGTGTATAATATACTTTTGTTGGGCTACTTGGCACATAACTGTTGATTGTTCATGACTGTCTAGCACTATGGTGTGTCAACAAGACTTTTTTTCTGACAATTGTCTGACTAGCATCTCTAATGTGAAAAGACTTTGGTATGTCTTGGGAAATAGTAACTAACAAATAAATCTGTCAAACACTGAGCATCTCATGTTTTAGTCAGAGCTGGGACACTACAATGTAATTTTTTCTCTGTTAAGCATTGATTCCCTAAACAAAACCGCATATATTTTCTTGCATTTTCTTTACGTCTCCCAGATATCCTTCCAGGCCACAGTAATCAACATATCTGTGATAGTTTCTTGATGTTTGAGAATATCGGGCTTGATTTTTCTAGGAATTTCCTTAGACTGATGAGGACCAGTGTGTACAAAACTCCAGAGGTTGTATGCAGTTTTTTTGCATTTGTGATCATTGTCTTAGTAATTTATTTTCATGTGAATATAATCAAGATCCTAGTCTCTTTCCTTTTTTTTTTCTTATTTCTTTCTTTCTTTAGAGGAAGAGCAGGACATTTAGGTGAATATGTAAAGAAATATAGTTTTTAAATCTGAAATTAAACTTTTTATATACCTGTGATATTATATTCTAATTTAAATTTCTTAAAGGCTATAACACTGCTTTACATTCAACAGCATGCAACACTTCTGCACTCAGTTGCAAAACATATCTGTAATGTGAATTAGTAATAGGACTTTCAATTAGCCTAAACCACATTCTTTCTAAGTAGAATATATTATAAGATAGAAAAGAATTTTGAAATCTAATTTCACCTGTAACTTTTTGCTTCAAATCTGTTTTGAACTATACTTACTGCAATAATTTATGTACTGGCTTGTGTAGTTGGTAAGGATAATTGGAACTGCACAGCACTTTTACAGTATTTCTTAACACAGATGGTAAAACCAAATCAAATTCCACTTTTTGGTTTGAGAGGTCACTATCCAATCATTTAGATTCCTCTTAAACACACAGGAAAACTTTACTTATCACGCACATTTAGTGTACCATTTATACATTGATATTTTGTCTGAAAAATCAACCATATCATTCCTAAAGAGATTTTAAATCTAAGAAGATACCTACTTGTAAACAGCTTTAAAATTGTGTAGAGAAAAGTGTTCAACTCTTGTTCTGTGAAGTTATTTTGACAGTGAGCAACCAAATAATGATAGTATGTGAAAAAATAATATACATAGTAATTTTACTTTTGAAGTATTTTTATTGTGGATTTACTCTATGTTGCTGTTTCCCTTATTTCCTCCAAAAATTTATAAATTTAGAATAGACTGGTCGCATACCTCATGCTGAAAATATATGGTAGGGTAGAGTAGTGGTTACATTTATATCAGCTAGCTCAGTGGTTATTCCCTTTCTCTGCATATGAAAGGTCCATTCCATCTTCTGACTGAAAAGATTTGATGCCCTGAATCCCCTAGAATCATGGAATATCTCAATTTGGAAGGGACCCATAAGGATCATTGAGTCCAACTCCCTGCTGATTGCAGGACTACCTAACTCTAAAAAAAAATATCACTGAGAGCATCATCCAGATGCGTCTTGAACTCTAACAGGCTCAGTGCTGTGACCACTTCCCCTCAGAGCCTGTTCCAGTGACCAATCACCCTCTCAGTGAAGAACCTTTTCCTAGTATCCAGACTAAACTTCCCCTGATGCAGCTTCTTTCCATTTCCTCATATCCTATGGCTGTTCACCAGAGAGAGGAGATCAGCATCTCCCCCTTCACTATCCTGCTTAAGGAAGATGTAGACTGCAATGAGGTCACCCCTCAGCCTTCTCCAAGCTGTACAAACCAAGTGACCTCAGCTACTCCTGCTAAGTCTTGCCCTTGAGATCTTTCACCATCTTGGTCACCCTCCATCTGGACATACTCTAATAGTTTGATGTCCTTCTTATATTGAGGCACTCAAAACTACACACAGTACTAGAGGTGGTGCCATACCAGTGCAGTGTAGAGTGAGACAATCATCTCACAGCTAGCTATGCTGTGCTTGATGCACCCCAGGACACAGTTGGCCCTTTTGTCTGCCAGGGCATGCTGTTGACTCGTATTCAACTTGACATCCACTCCTGACTATGTCTAAACTGAACAGACTATAGCCTAGCAAGTTACCACCATTCTACCACAAACATCTTTTCTTTAATCACAAATGTATGAAAAAAAACTCCTACCCACTCAATCTGTAGAGGATTGTATGAAATATTTGTTGTAGCTCATACAAAATGACTTGCTTACAAATGTTTTTTGTACTGTCTTCATAAAAAAAAAAACAACTGAAAACAAAAATAAATCAGTATTAAAGTACAGTAATTCTTGATGTTTAAAAAAAAAATTTTTAAAAAAATAAGATTCTTCTGTGAATTTTCAAAATACAGAGAAGTTAAAATGCTGAAGGTATAAAGTGTCTGCTGAGGAACTCAGTGAATTTTTGTTCAAATCATGTACAGTTGGACATTTGATGCATGATGCAGGAAATGGGGGATTCTTCAAAACTATATTAATGAAAGATTAGAGCAGCTATTTACACTGGAGAATAAGCTGGAAAGAAAGGAAATACATATTAAAAAATTCCTCAAGATTTCATGTGCTTGAATGATGTGGATCTTTATATTTTCCTTTGAATTTGCAGAGCTTTGCAATACCAAACCCAGATATGATGAAGTACTTACATGTCCAGACTTACTGTAGTTATTAGTACTAAATTATACTCTAAGTTGAAAAACAATTTTTAAACACCTTACAGTTTGTAATACTTGAGGGGTTTTTTTTTGTCAACTTAGATTCCATTAATTATAAAGGTGACTCCTCTTCCCTTACACTATGATAATGATTCTTGTGTGTGTATGTGTTAGTGTGCACTGGTATCTCTCAGGCAGTCAAGATCTACACAGTCACACATTGCTACAATCTAAAACTGGCAATTGCAGCGGCTGGATTTGTGCTCCTGTTGCTGTCTCCTTCATTTTTGGATCTATGCATCTGGCATGAGCCCTTGCCATCTTCCCTTTCCCTGGTGTTAGGAGCAGCCTGCATGCCTCTCCTTTATGCAGCAGGGAAAGAGGTGCAAGGGGAGGAAGCGTCAGGACACCACACCACTTCAGAGATATAGCCGTTGTCTAGGAGGACTGTACTAGCCACTGATCCATCCTCTCAGTTGCAGTTACATGCTATCACTGCCAAGCTATGAGTAGCTACTAAGTAAACAGGTGTTCCCCAACTCTTTCAGGGAAGAGGCAGCAGGCCAGATGGTAATGGGTCTCCAAGGTGCTGTTTGAACTGTGCAGGACTAAACCTTGTCTTATTAATCAGTTTTATTTTTCCTCATTTCCAGAATGCATTAGTCTCCCGCAGAACACTCTAACATCTAGATAGTCCTGTTTGTGTGTTATTTGGCATGCTAAAACAAGAGAGTGTTTAAGCTGCACAGTTAGAACCTCAGAATTCAAAGCAATTCCAGTTGCATCTGTAATTCAGTTAAGCACAAGTGCCTTTATTTGACAAAGAATCTGTAGGATGCAGAGGGACTAAGACAAGAAGATGACACATGAATGCTGTCTTTAAGAAATGGGTCCTTTTTTGTTTCTACTGCAGAGGAAGTACTGCAGACACTCATTAAAAGAAAAAAAAATACTGTTTATATAGAGGGATTGAATGACCAGTGTTGAAGAAGGACATGATTCAAACTTAATTTATCCCCTCTGTTCAGTGCATTATCTATTCACTGAAAGAAACAGTTTCTGTAGAAAATTCAATTGTGTCGCTTAAAAACTGCCCTATGGTTTGCCAGCCTGTAAGAAGTTCGACTGAATGTATATAGTGTTAAAGTGGGTATCTCTGTCTTTTGAAGGCTTTGTTTTGCAAGGTACAATAGTCTCTTGGTATGAAAACCAAATTAAAGATTTCTATTTTATTATTAAATGATCTTTCAACCTCAAACTATTTGAGTAACTGCTTTGCAACACAAAAGGATTTCATGAGGGTAAGGACCGTTGTCTTGCAAACATTTTAAGTGTGTAGAGTATACACAAATGAAAGTTGGAGGGAATTTTGTAAAAAAAAGACATTATGTTTGTCATAAAAGAGAAAAAGAGGAAAGCTTTTTCTTTTTCCCTGAATCTGCTACTGTAGTATGAAAGCAATTTTTCCAGACCATATATTTCAATTTTATTAATGTTAATATTTTTTTTTGTGTATTAGAATTAATAATGTTACAATTACATAAAACAAATAAAGAAAGCACAACTCTTTCCATACTGAGAAATCTTAGTATGTCCCAATAAGCAAAAAATTCAGCATCAATAACCTAAAATGTCTAAGAAAGATAACTTTTAAAAAATCATTCTCAAATTACTCAGAATTTGCCTGCAGGTCATAAGACTATTTCAGAAATACTATTGTGGTAGTTTACAAGTGCATAGTATTCTCCGTAATGATATTCACATTTCAAATGAGTATAGATGTCGTCAGCCATATATCAGACAGTGTCTTAATCTGTGCTATCATATGAAGTATAAGTATTAAGGTGTAAGTTAGAGAAGAACTTCTATCTATCTATATATGTGTATGTGTGTACTGGAAATGAAAATCAAGAATCTTATAAGTCAAGTTTTAAGGTTTTACTCCCGTATGTAATCAGGAACAGATATTAATTAGTACTTGAGATAGGGTAATTTTATGAGGCTAGATATAGAAGATTTACTTGTTAGCTTTATGTTTCCTTTTTTTTTTTAGCAAGACTAGTAATAGTTGATGTCTATTCAGAAATACAACTCTCTTATTTTATCATGATATTTTTAAATATATAAATCAATAGTGCTAGATAACATAGACAGTCACATAAATTACTCAGATTTGTGTTGAGTTTCAGTTAGAAGAAAAAAGTATTCAGTACCGTCTCTCTCATACTTCTATATTTATGGCGAAGTTATCAAGATCTTATACTTTCGGTGGCCAACAGAAAGCTCACTTTTCAACAACTTCCAGAACACAGTTGTAAATGTTCTATGCTTACAAAATTACAATAAAAAGTCTGGCTATTGTGGGTGATTTAAGAGTACTCTGACAAGTCAAATGCTAAGGAAATGTAGGAAAATGTAGGAAAATGCTAAATGGAGATTTGTTTTCGCAATTTTCTGTACATAAATAGTATGAAAAGGAAGCATTTTAAATCAGTTCTCTTATCTTACAATTTATTTACAAATAATTACATCTACTGTGGTTAAACCCTTACTGCACTTCTTGCTTTACATAATTTTGTAATAACAAATGTCAGAATAAGATAGTTCTCATGGGCTGGGGCTCTTTCAAGTTACATTAAAATCAAGAGATACCTTTAAAATGTCAAGGACAGACCTGTGGGTTTTTTTGTTTTGTTTTGGTTTTTTTTTTTTAATCAGTAAAAGCAAGCAATGGTAGAACATTTCTCATCTCTTCTTCCTTATTCTTCGCAGAACACACTAGCCACACACTCATGGGTGTACTGACATCTTGATCTTGCACACAAATCCTTGACTAGTTATTAATATTCTGCAAAGATTGTATTCTTGTGCTCTAGTTCTCTGTGGAAACTGTCAGGTAACTAGTGGACTTGAGCATGTTTCAGCCCCAGCTGGCTGGACAAAATTACTTTGGGACAAGGCAGGTATGATCTTTCTGCATTATGCATTACACAGGATAAATGTGGCATGCACATGCTAAGTATTGAGATATGATTAGAACAAAATTTCAAGGAATTTTACCCATTGCAATATTAATTTAAGAGTTCCTAGTTTAAAAATAAGAAAGGTATGATTCTTTACAAGCATAAGAGTTAGATACTCATTTACATCTGAGTCTGGCTAGAAAGGAGATTAGAGATGTACATTTGTGGTATGCTTCCAACACAGACTCTGCACATCCATATAAAGATACCTTACCCAAAAGAATCCAGAGTTGATGTCTACCCACACGTGACATGCAAGGAGAGTAGAACTGCAAGTGGGTGTAGTGGCTACCATTTCTGAGGGAGCTGAAGGAAAGGAATGATATTTCCCTTACTTGAATTGGAGAGGTCACAAACAGAGTAAAACATCAAGAAATTTTTGCAGAAAAGTGGGCAAGCCAAAGGTAAAGTTGGTGATGCTGGAGGAGCATGTGGTGTGGATCAGTGTTTCTGAAAAGCTTTGGCATTGGAATGGGAATCTGGATATTAGTCTTGTGTTCACAAGTTAAAGACTTATTAGAAAAAGAAAATGCCAAAAGACCCAACAACAACTATATCACAAATAAACTAGAAAGTGCTGTGTTTCCTAAATTAAATTTTCTGGCAGAGTGCCTCCTGTTAAAATCCATTATGGCAGTTATATTCAGTTGTGCTTTTTGTAGACAGTTAAAAAAAAAAAAATGTAATTTTTCCTTCTAACTTTCTAAGTAAGTATTTTCTTTGTAAAATTGGTAAAATATTTTTTAATTTTTAAGTAATACATATAGTATTTAGAAAAGTTCATCTTTTACCCTTTTATCACAACAGTAATTGGTTTTAATTTACTTTTTTCCCTTAACTTGCTTTCCTTATATTAGCTATCACTTTCAAGGTCTTCTCCCTTGCAAAAATTCCCAGACTATTGCAAAGGGAGTATTTTCTTGCTAAGCAAGATTTCACTACCTGTCTGAAAACTACAGAAATAATTCAATGAAAATATTTCAGAAATATTTATTTTATAATATAGAATAAATACTGATAGTAAGAACAAAATCAGTTCAAGGATCTGACTAACTTATAACATATTATTCTTTAATTCTCTTAGTCACACACAGAACAGAATATTTATTGCTTTGTCACAGTGCTATTAGTACATTCCCTTTCAGTGATAAATAGTCAATGTTTCTATCAAAGTCAGTTTTCAGGAGAATTTTTCTGGTACCACAAACTACTTAAAACTTTGAAATGAGAATGTAAGCCTGCCCTGGAGAAGATTGCCTCTCCTAGATTATAAAGCTAATATAATTTGCTTTAAATTCAGAAAGCTTCTTTATAAAGAATTTACCTCTTCTTCCTTCTTTTCTCTGCTACTATTGCAAGAAATAGTAGCTGTTATGACAGGCAATTATAAAAATCAAAGCATGATTAAGAGTTGAAGGCCTTAGTGTTACATTTGGGTTAGTTTTTGTACAAAATCAGAGATGAGTGCTGCAGGAATGGGGTGAATTAAGGCTTCTTGACAGTGTGGCCAAAATTCAACTTCATTGTTCCAGGGTGATAGATCTCTAACTTCTAGTTTCTTGTAACTTTCTGATCTGTGCATCGTCTGTTACAATCTGATGAGTTTAAAAAAAAAAAAAAACAGTAGTTTTGCTTGTGTAAAGATGAGTAAAGGAGTTTCTTTTTTTTTTTTCAATTTCTTTTAAAATGTTCTAAGTATCATTGAAAAACTTTGTCATAACAGTAGACGAACATGCCCAAGAGTTTTGAAAGATATCTCAATAGAAGTTGTTTACATTTTTAGAAACCGTTACTCATTCGGTAGTTTCCTGTTATACTGTTTTCTTTTCATATAAATTTAATTACAAAACACTTGACTGTTTCACATAATTGTGAACTACAGCCTCCACAACAGTTTACAGAGATTTACTCAGTACTGATCCCCTCCTGCATTGTGGCATTGGTTAAAGAACACACTGTTTCACATTTTCTGCTGTCTAACACAGTTTTCCCTTCATCTTTGCCTTAGATTGATTTCAAAACTCAATCGAAAAGTTTTTTGTTCCTGGCGAGGACCTCTGAATATAAGTGGACAAACTACCTTTTTTTTTTTTTTTTTTAAATTGAATGTTGTGCACGGATCCATCTTAAAAGAGAAAAACATTAGTGAGTATTTCAGCAAAGGTAGTGTCAAAGCATTAATATTGGCAGAATTGCAGATGTCGCCATAAATCATTTCAGAGAAAACTATTTCAAGTGTGTCAATTGTACATTGACAGCACTGGATACATATGAAAAAGCCTAGCCTAAACAGGTAGAAGAGTAAGGGTTGTCTGGACATATATTGCCAATCCTGCAGAAGTACTAGCAGTTTCAGAGGTTTCATCATAAAAATTTCATTTATTTAATTAAAGGATCTTGAGTTGAAAAAAAAAATCTGAAATGTTTTGCATGGAAAATCATCACTATAGAAGTAGTAAAAACAATTGCAATTTGAAACTGTAACTTCAGTTCTTGAAGTGTAGGACAGAAATCAAACTACTGAGAATTTAACTTTCTGGTCTGTTAAGAGGGAAATATGACCTGAAACCATGAACAGCCTAATCAGATAGGACAGGAATGTGACAAGAGAGAACTGAAAGCATCTATGAGGTGAGCCAAGAGGAATCTTTTTTTTTTTTTTTTTTCAGAACTGTGTAAGCTTAAAGGTAAGATAGAAAAAGGATATAAAAGGTGTGAGAAGATTATTTTTCTTCACTGCATGAGATGAGGAAGGGCTTGTGATTTAAAGGAAATGAGAAAGAAAAAGGAGTAATGGGAAGGAAATCATGAGGGAAATATTGAGACACAACGAAGGCAGCAGCATTTCAGAGGGACGAAAGAATTTTAAAAGGGGAAGGAAGTTAATTTCTTTATGCTGGCAGCAGAAAAACTAACTTAGCAACAAAGATATTTAATATCTTTGTGAACAGGATGAGGACTGCTAACAGTTCAGAAGATAGAAATTAGACTTTACAACTCTCTAAAACAAACATGTCACTAGAATAGTTAATAATTATAAGAACCTGACATGCATAGGTTCCCCCAGTATTCAGGTAATTCCCTCTTTTAACATTTTCAACTGATTTGATCCTTTAACTTTTCTCTTCTAAAACTAACATTCAGTAAGGTAGCTGGTCAACAAGATCAATATTATCAATGTTACTGTGATATTTGATTAAGCAAATCTTGTCTGGCTTATGAGAAAATTCTGGATTCTCATTGCCAGAACTTAATTAATTCTTATCTTTTTAATTTGATTGCCTTCTCAAATTCAACTTGCATTTTAATTGTCAATAGTGGTTTCAGAAGCTAAATACTGCCTAGATTGTCAGAACTGCTGAGATTTGTATAGCTTAGTCTTCTTATTTTAACAATGTGTGTTTGTGGGCTGAGTCTTTTTCCATTTTTCTGTTTTCCTTTCACATGTAGAACATAATGTATGATGTAAAATCTGAATCCTATCAGATCTTGAAGACGAAACAGATTAGATAGCTACATTGCAAGTTTAGATTTTTATTATTCTGCTATGAAATAACATTGAGAAACTTAGCTTTATTTTCAGGTTTCATTTCCATGGCATAATCACAGTTGCCATGTGTCCTGGTTTTGACTGGAATGGAGCTAATTTTCTTCCCAGAAGCTCCTGTGCTTTGGATTTAGTATGGGATTTGGTACGTGAAGAATGTTGATAATACACTGATGTTATTAGTTGTTGCTAAACAGATCAAGGGCTTTTTCAGTTTCCCAGCTGAATGTCCAGATGCAAGAAGCTGGGAGAGGTATAGCCAGTACAGTTGTCCCAAACTGGCCAAATAAAGTATTCCATTCCATAAATGTCACATTCAGTATGTAAGTAGGAGTTGGTCCGTGGGCTCTGACTTACTTTTCTCACACTGCACTGCTTGGGATTGCTCCAGGGTTGCTATTTGGTCTTCTTCTGATTGCTACTTGGGACAGGCTGTATCAATCATCGGGTCATTGAGCGGTGAGAAATTGTGCGTCATTCATTTTGTATATTTTATTATCCCTGTATGTTATTATCATTATTAATACATAAATAATTATATCTTCTTTTGCTATCCTAGTAAACTGTCTTTATCTCAACTCAAAAGTTTTATTTTCTTCCCGATTCTCTCCCCCATCCAGCTAGGGAGGGGAAGGATGAGTGAGCAGCTGTGTGGTACTATATTGCTGACTGGGGTTAAACCACAACACCATGTTGTCTGGTCTGGTTACCAGTTACCTTATAAAACCAAATAAAATGTGCATTTTGGGGTTTCAATTTTATTTTTGTTGTGGAGTCTTTGAGGTTTTTGGGTTTTTTTGCAAGCTACAATTAAAACATAAAATGATAAATACTCTGTTCTTAATTATAAAGGGTTTTTGTTTTGCTGTGAACAGAGGAAGGTATTGTATTTGGTCTCCATGTAGTTCTTTCGGAAATGAACACAATAGCTCCTAGTTTAGAAAAAAGTGCCTAAGCCAAACATTTGCACGGGGAGGTGTGTGTCACAGGGGAGGCTATGTCTGAGGCCATAGGATGAATTAATGGCCATTACCCAAGACAAACTTCGGTCTTACTGTTACCTAAAGGACTGGATTTATGTCGCCAAAACTAATTGCACTTAATGGGACTTTACATCCTTCAGTGTTAAACTTTTTATTGCACCAGAGATATCACAATTCACATGATTCAAACCAGGAGATGCTATGGCATATTTTGCTTGACTGATAGCAGTTTTTGGTTTATCTTTGTACTATGGAGGAGTTTAAAGCTGTAATTAATCAGTGTAATTCATAACACTACTACAAAAAATTTCACTATTCATTATTGTTAAAAAAGGAATATTTTTACTTTAGAAGGCAATTTGTGATTTAAAAACAGTACCACTTGAAGTTGCTATTGGAGGGAAAGTATTAAACCACTTTCCCTTTTTTTTAAGACTGTGTTATGTATAACAGACATGCTGAAGGTTTAAGTCACTTCAAAGAAACTGTAGCTAGATTAGCACTAGTAACAGTGAGAATTTCCTTCAGGACATGTCTAGCCTAGACAAGGAAGGTGATAGACTCTATCTCTTCTGAAAATTCATTTAGTTGCACAGCTAAAAAATACTTGGTTTTCATTTTTGTCACACTTTTACTCTTGAGATGTCACTGAATGATGTGTCCCTAACCAATGATCTACCACAGAAAACTGTGGTCTAGGAGTGCACTTAAGTGTCTGGTAAGTGGAAACACTGTCAATTAAGTTAGTAAAAATGTCGGGAAAAATCGAAAGTTGTGCTGAAGCAACCTGAGTCAAAAGTTCATAAGGAATCTCAACTGTATTTGGAAAACAGACTAGGAAGAAACTAAAGCTTTCTCCTTCAGGGCTGCTAACCTTTTGAGTTTCTTGAAACGTCACTGATCTTGAGACGACTACTGCATTTTTATTGTTTTATTATATGCCAATTTACAAAAAATTAAACTTATTGATGTAGAAGCTATCATATACATTTCCTATGGATACTTCATTGTGAGTTTTACATCTATAAACAAGAGAATAATTTTGGATTCTCTAAAAACCTTAATGATACTTGACATTTTTCCCAAACACTGAGTTTGCCAGAGGTCAGAGGTGTGCTGACCGTCCAATGAATAATTTTGTAGAATTATTTTTAGCATTATTAACTGCCTCAAGCAGGCATTCCAAAACTGGTCTGTATAACTTTTAAATAAATATCTTGACCTGAAACTTGTTTGTTTGCAAGACTTCCAGAGGACTACCAGTCCAATCTGTACTCACAGCAGGTCTAACGAGATCAAGATGTGCAGAGCCTTAGCCACGTGAGTTTTAAGGGACAGAGACTTCAGAGCGGAGTTTACTGACAGGGTGTTGGCAGCGAGGGGGCTGCAGGGTCTGCCCCTGTGAGGGGTGATCGGGGCTGGACCCAGCCAGTTCCAACCGCCCCAGTGCAGGGCACAGCCGAGCCCCTCAGCCCTGGGCAGGTACCTTGGGGAAAGCCTGGGTAAGGATGAGTAAAATGCTGCCCAGCAGCCAGGGTTAAAGGGTCAGAAACAACCCTGCCAGCCCTGAGGGGAGAGCAGAAGGAGGGGCAGAGGGGCTCTGGGCACCCCAGCAGATAAGCCCCTGCAGTCCTGGGAGAATCGTAGAATCATAGAATGGTTAGGGTTAGGGTTAGGGTTGGAAGGGACCTTTAAAGGTCGTTTAGTCTAACCTGTCTGCAAGGAGTAGGGATATCTTTGACTAGATCAGGTTGCTCAGAGCCTCATCCCACCTGGCATAGAATGTTTCCAGGGATGGGGCATCCACCACCTCTCTGGGTAACCTGCTCCAGTGTTCTATCACCCTCGTTGTAAAAAAAAAAAAATTCCTAATATCTAATCTAAATCTATCTCCCTCTATTTTGAAACCATTACCCCTAGTTCTGTCACAACAGGCCCTACTGAAGAGTCTCTCCCTGTCTTTCCTGTAGGCCCCCAGAAGATCGTGGTGATGCCGGTTGTCCCCCTACAGCCCCTGGGAAAGCCCCGGGCGGGGGCAGGGAAAAGTGTGAGGAGGAAGAGGTGGCAGAGAGGAGCTGCTGTGGGCTGACTGCAGCCCCTCATTCCTCGTCCTGGTGCATCACTTGGAGGGGAGCAGGTAGAGCAGTTGGGAGTGAAGATGAGCCTGGGGAAGAAAGGAGGAAGGAGGGGGTAGACAAAGGTGGTGTGTAAATTTCTAGTTTTGTTTCTCACTACTCAGTCTTATTTTAATTGACAATAATCTACATTATTTTGCCACCTGTGATGGTAACTGGTAAGTTTTTCTTTTCATCCTTTTCTGTCCTGCTATCCTGATGAGAGAATAGCTGGTTGGGCATCTGGCCGTTCCTCAAGATGAACTCACCACATCTCTCTTCAAGGTAGATGTACAGAGCAATTAAATCCTCCTTATACTTTCTCTTCTCAAGGCCAAGCAAGTCTTTTTGCTCATCCATATTACCCTCTGCTGGAATCACTAGAGTGCATTTTCTCTCTGGTACTGCAAGTCCAAAACTGTATTCAATTTCCAGATGTGCGCTTATGAGTGCCTGTTGTTACAGAACTGGGACATCCACTTCTATTGACATTATGTTTCTACTAAGTTTAAAAGCTAACATCATCATTTATTTGAAAAGGCTTTTGCATTTGAATGTTCACTGTAACAGAAAATGGTGACAAAGAAAATTCAAAATAGCACTTATAGTTGAAGAGACAGAGAAAACAGTATAAGGACTTTGCATAAGAAGTTACTAAACTATGATTATGAACTATTATTCTGTGAGAAGCTGATAGAAGTTTCCCTTTTGTCCAATGGACTTGGCTGGGCCTAGGGTGGACCTGCTGCTGGCCAGGACCGAGCCAATGGATGACAGGGATAATACCTCTATGACAATGTATTTAAGAAGGGGAAAAGAAATAAATAAATTAAAAAAAAAGAAATTAAGACAAAGCAGAAGCACAGGCTCAGAGGTGAAGGTGTGAGCCTTTTGGGCCTTGCAGCCCCCACCCTCTGGCCTCCCACTGGGTGGCTGTCAGGGCCCAACTTGGCCAAGAGAAGTGAAGAGAGGATACGTGAAGAGAACCTGAGAGGCATCTGCCTGAGCCTGATTGTGAAGAATTTATTGTGAGAGGAACGGCTGCAGGGAGATGTTGCTCCTGTCAGAGATTCCTCTGCCACCCATAGTGAAGACCATGGTGAAGCAGGCTGTTCCCCTGCAGCCCATGGAGGTCCACGGAGGAGCAGGTGGATGCCTGAAGAAGGCTTTGGCCCATGGAGGGCCCACACTGGGGCAGCCTGTTTCTGAGGGACTGGACCTTGTGGAAAAGAATTCCAAGCTGGAGCAGGAAAGGAATGTGAGGAGTTCTTCCCCCTAGGAGGAAGGAGCAGCAGAAATAATTCTTAGTGAATTAGTAGGATTATTTAGTGTATTAGCATTATTTACTTCCTTAGAGGAGAAGGAAGCTTTTCTTTTAGAAAAACAAAGTTTACTGCTTGTTTAAGGAAGTAAAAAATTCCTGCAGATATTTTTTTCATTTTCAAAATTCAAAATGGTTTCTGAAAGATATATTGGCAAGAACTGGAGATTTTTAATAAAGAATTTTAAAATTACTGTTATCGATGTAAACTTAGAATTATTTAAACTCTTTCTCTTAGTTCTCCTCCCTTTCTGTCGTCTCTCCTCAGGTTATCTGCTGTGTACTTCTGACTTTCAATGTACTGCCTCATAGTAGTGAACAAATGTGTCATTAATTCTTTTTACTTAAACTGTTTTCGTCTAAATCCTTGCCTCAGATACTTAGAATCATCTGAAACGCTTATGTTTCTTTTACATACTTTAGGTTTATTCAAAGCTAGACATATGGAACACTCTGATGCATTTGGTTAGCTAATAGAATATCACAATTTGATTTAGAAACCATATATTTAAATTATCCTTATAAAATGGTTTGAGATACCTACATTAGGTACTTAATTTTGGACTTTTGATATACTCTTAAAAAAAAAAAATCACAAGATTTCTCCTACTTGTTAATGTTCCTCCCTTTGCCTTCCTATAATTGCTTTTCAGTTTCAGCAGATTTTAGTTCTCCTAGATTGTTTTTTTCCCTCCTGCCTGGTGTTATTTAGCTTTTGCATTCCTGTGAAGGACAGCATTTGCTTGATCAGCAGTTACAGTAGACATGCAGCTACATTGCATTGTGCTGAAATGAGAGCTAGAGTCTTAACGTCTGTTTTCCAAACCTTTTATTTGCCTTATTCAGCAGATCTGAGTCTCCTCTACTTGAACAAGTTCCACTATTCCAGGTTATATTTTTAAAAAATAGTGCAAAGGATTGAAAGTCCTTAGTATCTCTGGATGTTTTCATTTAAGGAAGAGATACAGGGAGCTCTGCCTCAGATCCATGCATGAGATGGGATGCTATTGCAAATCCCTTAAAACTATACCTTTGCATCACTAAGATCATTGTTGTGCTGCATCAGCATAACATTTGGGACAGTGAATTCTAAAAGAAATTTTGATTTGTTGTTTTAATTTGCAATAAAGCTATATCCATCATTGGAAAAATTAGTGCTTGATTGAAAGGGCTTGAATAATTGCTTGATGCTGTGTAAGTGATTAGATGATTACCTTTCTGTGTTCATAGTATATATCTTCCAAATTTTTTCAATTTTTGTCCAAGGCATATTTCCACTCATTTTACTTTCCTTTCAAAAGAAAATAAACATTCCTTGTTTGCTTTTTTTCACGTGCTCTTACCCATTTCGATTATATTCCTCTTCCTGATCTTTAATTTTTTTAATTTTTCTTTTTTTTACATTGATTGTTATGTAAAGAAAAAACTGTGTGTGGAACACTTCTTTGCACTTATATTTGTTGCTTTGAATCTTTTTTCTTTCTTTTGTCCTGAGATTAGAATGAATCTTTTACAAGAGAACAAGGTTTTCTTAGTAACTGGAGTTATAGAGGCAAAGATTTTGAAAAAGAACTCAGCAATTACAGCAAATTCAACAAAACTTTAAAAAGCTGGACTTTATTTTCAGAAATTCAGTGAAATATAGTCAAACTACTTGGCAGAATGGAAAAGTCATTTTGTTAGCATGGGATTGTCTCTTATTTGGCCTTTGTAGATGAGTCAGCACTTCTGCAATAGTTTTACTATTACTATGACCTTACATTTTCCTTATTAGCTTGCTGTGTAAAGTTTAAGCAATTGTTTGATGACTGTATGGGTACGAGGAAAATCTTGAGTTTCTAGAAAATGTACCTATATGCTGGGTGATTAAATTGTTCTGTTTACAATATTGAACAGTCATTTCAGCTGAGCTGCATAGATGATGCAGATATAAAATGCAGATATAAAATGCAAGATGCCACATTATTGCAAAGAATTGCTTTGGAAAAGAAGAGATAAACACTGATACCATTGTGATATTTTTTGTAATAATTTTCTCCAATGTATTATGTATAATTTTTATGTGGTGTACTGTATAGAAGTGTACTTGTTAAACACCATTATTTAATGTGCCTTTCCAACAAGACAATTAAATATTTTTACAATGTTTCTCCAAGATAAGTTAGGTAAGGAATTAAGTACACTGTATGGCCCCCTAACTTATGTCAGAAGCAAGTTAATGATTTTTTTTTTTCCACAATGGTTAATACTGGAATTTCTTGTAATTTTTGTTAATGAATTTGCAATTTTCTAGGAAAAACTATTTCAGTAGTTAAGAAAGTCTGGAAGTGTATAAACCAAGAGATGATGGAGTGATAACTGAAGAGACTTAAGTGAAATAAATGAATGCATGTATGCATTGTGAATGAATATATAAAAGAAAGTATGAGGTGACAAGATATGGAGGAAGGCTTGAGACCGGAAGTAAATGAGACCAAGAGGATTGCTAGAAGGCTTAAAGAGTTAAAATTGATTAAAAACTCGTGTGTCAGGAGTGAGGAAGAAGATGAAGCAGAGCAGGAAATGAGAAGTTCTCACTTCAGTTTCCTCTTGGAAAAGGACAGGTATTTAGCCAGAGAAAGGAGAATAGGAGTCATAGAAACTGTAAGAACAGCATTCACTTTAGAGAAGTAGAGGTCAGTCAACGGTCAAAGAAAGAGAAAAGCCTAAGTTATAAAAAGCACTGTGCAGTGGTGGTGAACCTTTGGGAGTGGTAAATAACAGCTGACAATGTAAGGGTACAGAGAAGGAAGTCAGAGTGGAGTAAACCTTGGAGAACCTTGGAAAGATTAAACTGTTCTGGTTTATTTCCTTCCTACTTAATACCAGCTCCAATCACCTCTGCCACAACATCTCTTTGGGATGGTTGCTACAATTCAAAAAACTGCT
>WHYT01017165.1:245903-261272 GCA_009806455.1 Tetrax tetrax | reverse complement strand
TGTATGGGTACGAGGAAAATCTTGAGTTTCTAGAAAATGTACCTATATGCTGGGTGATTAAATTGTTCTGTTTACAATATTGAACAGTCATTTCAGCTGAGCTGCATAGATGATGCAGATATAAAATGCAGATATAAAATGCAAGATGCCACATTATTGCAAAGAATTGCTTTGGAAAAGAAGAGATAAACACTGATACCATTGTGATATTTTTTGTAATAATTTTCTCCAATGTATTATGTATAATTTTTATGTGGTGTACTGTATAGAAGTGTACTTGTTAAACACCATTATTTAATGTGCCTTTCCAACAAGACAATTAAATATTTTTACAATGCTTCTCCGAGATAAGTTAGGTAAGGAATTAAGTACACTGTATGGCCCCCTAACTTATGTCAGAAGCAAGTTAATTGTAGGGTAACATTAGTGGGGCTGCACGTACGCAGGAGGGGTGGTCCACGGTGATACACGCGTTAGGCTTGGATAGGTCCATGGGCACCGAGGGCAGATGTGTTACTGTACGTGGTGGGCACGGATGGGTCCAAGGGTGCAGGGGGCGGGTGTGTTCGGGTGCGTAGCGGGTGTACGGGTATTTAACCCTGTGTTGCGCAGCATTAAATTGAAGGCTTAGCTTGACGGTATCCGTGTGATGCTCTGCATTCCCCGGAGCGGGGCTCCGGTGCGTGTGGGGTAGGTTAGCTGGCGAAAAGAGCCGGCAGTTAATGATTTTTTTTTTTCCACAATGGTTAATACTGGAATTTCTTGTAATTTTTGCTAATGAATTTGCAATTTTCTAGGAAAAACTATTTCAGTAGTTAAGAAAGTCTGGAAGTGTATAAACCAAGAGATGATGGAGTGATAACTGAAGAGACTTAAGTGAAATAAATGAATGCATGTATGCATTGTGAATGAATATATAAAAGAAAGTATGAGGTGACAAGATATGGAGGAAAGCTTGAGACCGGAAGTAAATGAGACCAAGAGGATTGCTAGAAGGCTTAAAGAATTAAAATTGATTAAAAACTTGTGTGTCAGGAGTGAGGAAGAAGATGAAGCAGAGCAGGAAATGAGAAGTTCTCACTTCAGTTTCCTCTTGGAAAAGGACAGGTATTTAGCCAGAGAAAGGAGAATAGGAGTCATAGAAACTGTAAGAACAGCATTCACTTTAGAGAAGTAGAGGTCAGTCAATGGTCAAAGAAAGAGAAAAGCCTAAGTTATAAAAAGCACTGTGCAGTGGTGGTGAACCTTTGGGAGTGGTAAATAACAGCTGACAATGTAAGGGTACAGAGAAGGAAGTCAGAGTGGTGTAAACCTTGGAGAACCTTGGAAAGATTAAACTGTTCTGGTTTATTTCCTTCCTACTTAATACCAGCTCCAATCACCTCTGCCACAACATCTCTTTGGGATGGTTGCTACAATTCAAAAAACTGCTTTATGTTCTGCAATGCAAAGCAGTAGGGTTGATGTTGAGAAATCACAATTAGGGAGGTATGCAGCTCTTCTGGATTGGTAACTCATTCTCTTTGAGTCTCCTGTTGCCAGATTGGGACAGAAATGGAGGTGACATAGCTAACTAGATATCTGACTGAGAATGATGGAAAGTATAGAAGGCCACGGGTCAAAGCCGGACAGTAAATGAAAATATAGTTTTCTAATAGGCTTATTTACCATCTGACATCTAGCTGATAGCCTTTGGTTTGCTGAGTATGGGTTCCATTATGACAAATTTTCCTTTTCTTCTTATTCTGAGCAACATACAGTAGCTCTGATGTGCCCAGATATTTCCAGTTTGAAAAAGGAAGAACGAAGTAAGAGAAAGTGCCAGTAACAGTGTAAATATTTTCCGTTTTGGTTACATGGCAAGCAGTTCTGCATTATTAAATATATGAAAAACTTGCTGGTATCATTTTTATTTCAGTCTTGTTTTTTTTGTTTTTTTTTTTTTCCTTTAAATTCTAGAAGATATGTCTCCAGGGATTTTAAATACCCTAGTGTGCACTGATAGTTTGAAAAAGAAGCTGAACACTGATAGCAGCCTTTCCAGGCAGCTTCAAATATAGGAACCTATGACTTAACCGAATAGACTATAAAAAATTATGTACCATGGATACAGAAGATAGTCACAGATTTAGCAGCAGATAGCTGTGAATATTCTTATTCCTAGTAAATATTCTTAGAAAACAAAAATAATCAGATGGTTATTAAGATGGTACAGTATTAGACTTTTAGGGAGCAGGTCTTTAAGTAACAAAAATTTAAATTAAGAAATCATACTAATATTGCATATATCAATAGTTTAAATGGAGCAATTTTGTAATTCAAAAACAAACAAAACCCCAACTGAAAACCCCACAACAGAAATGAATGAAAACATTCTTGCTGTCCTAGTTAAAAAGCTACTCATTCTGCGGATGGGTAGTTGATAGATAACTTTAGATAAATTTAGATGAATTTAGATAACTTTAGATAACTTTAGATAAATTATATCCTGCTCAAAAAAAATTTTTTCCTTTGACTAAATTAAACCAAGCTTTGCTGGTGGGAGAGGTGAAATATAGAATCATAGAATAGTTTGGGCTGGAAGGGACCTTTAAAGGTATCTAGTCAAACTCTCCTGCAAGAAGCAGGGACATCTTCAGTTAGACCAGGTTGCTCAGAGCCTCTTCCAACCTGTCCTTCAATGTTTCCAAGGATGGGGCATCTACCACGTCTCTGGGCAACCTGTTCCTGTGTTCTACAACTTGCATTGTAAAAAATATTTTCCTTATATCAAGTCTGAATTTGCTTCCTTCTATTTTAAAACTATTACCCCTCATCCTATCACAACAGGTCCTACTGAAGAGTTTCTCCCCTTCTTTCTTATAAACCCCCTTTAGGTATTAGAAGGCCACTATAAGGTCTCCCCAGAGCCTTCTCTTCTCCAGGCTGAACAGCCCCAACTCTCTCAGCCTTTGTTCATAGGAGAGGTGCTCCAGCCCTCTGATTGTCTTTGTGGCCCTCCTCTGGACTCGCTCCAACAGGGCCAAGTCCTTCTTTGTTGGGAGCTCTGGAGCTGAATGCAGTACTCCAGGTGGGGTTTCACCAGAGCCCTCCATTCCAACTCCCCAGTCATGGGATCCATCCCACCATGTGTCCATGATGCCAAAAACAGTGTAGCCCTGTAGGCATGCGCACATCTCTAACACTTCTTGTTTGTTCCTCATGCTATGTGCGTTAGCATGGAAACACTTAAGCTGGGTCCCCGATGAAGCCGACTTGCTGGCTGGAGTGGCTGGAATTCCCCTGAGCTGCACTTTAGGTGCTCTCATACTTACCTGCAATCCTTCCCTAGGTTCTGGGCACCAGTTGTTGGCACTGGTGCCACACTGACAGTATGGCATACTGTCATACTGACATACTGAGTGTCATTCCTTTCCCCCAGCACCATCAGTTTGAAGCCCTCTTTACCAGTCTGGCAAGCCTTTGGCCAAAGATGTTCTTTTCCTTCTCTGTCCGGTTGGACCCCATCAGTTCCCAGTAGACCAGACTTCTCAAGGTGAGTCCCATGGTCCAAGTAGCCATATCCTTTTCATCCATTTCAGTAATGTAACTAAGGTCCAAATATAATCTTCCTCTTATTGCAGATGATCATTAATGCCACTTTAATATCAATTATCTACTGCAGATGGTAACCTAACACTGTGCTATACCAGCAATGGTTAGCGACAAGCAATGGCTGTAGTGTATGGTGTATGGTGTAGTGCCCTAACTTCTTTAGCTTTTATTTAACTATTATATTACTATAATATATTTGCTAAAAAATCAGCTTGAAAAATAAATATGCATGCTACTATTATCAGTTTGAAGGTGTCTCCTGGGCAGACAAAGAATTGAATGTTTTTTTCTCTCATTACTGAATGGATACCCTAATAATGCCTCCTGTGAATTGTGGTTTGTAGATTGAAGATTTTTATTTTTATTTTTTTTCCCCAGACAAAGTGTTATATTTCTTTCTGGAATAAGTGTTCTTTGAAATTATGAAACCAAATTGACAAATGATAGATATGCTGCCGCCCTGCTTCATCTCAATTGTTGTAATACTATTAAAACTTTTCATAACAAACGCCTCAGTCTACTAAGGTAGACTAAACAAATATTCAAGATCTCTTGACTTGTTAATACTCCTTAAGTAAAGATATGCGTCTGTCAAGAGAGAGAATACAGTTCTTTTTTTTGGTCATTCATTCTGTTCCGAATTTAATCTAAGATGTTCATAAGCTTAAAATGGTATGTGAGAGTTAGGGCTGTTCAGCCTGGAGAAGAAAAGGCTCAACTCTGAGTTGATGGAAGACTTACGGGTTTGTAAGAGCCTAATTTACAGTGTAGTTGTTTCTTCTTATTGGATGACTTTTTAAGCTAAATTGCACTAAAGATTTAGTGTGCACTCACACTTCATTAGATTCAAGAAAATGCTCATTCAGGAGAGATGATACAAATGTCATAACAGCACGAAAAGTTTCAGTCAGCATCTCTCATGGCACAATGAGAGATATAGACTCCTGTTCCCATTGACTGCTAAGTGCCTCACTCTCCCCTTCATTTTTGATGCATAGTCTAATATTTTTTTTTTTTCCTGGAATAAGAACTATTCTAATAGTTCTTTTCTAATTCCTGCAAGATTTTGTTTATTTTAACCTGACATGCATATTGTACAGCTTCCCACTCTTCCATTCCAAAATCTGCTGAAATTAAGAGGGATGTTTTATTATATGTGTAGTGATGCAACATTTTTACATGAAATTTCATACATCATATGTGTAGATACATGCATGTATATAACCGTCTTACTTTATGTACAGTGATTTCTGTGATTTCTTCTGTAAACTGCCAAAATGATACATAGCACAAAAGGTGATGTGTTCTTATGTATTTAAATGACTTGAAAAGAGTAGACAATTACTTTGTAAAATGATGCCAAATGTCCTCTGAACAGTTTAAGAAAAATTGTATATGCAGCTAGCCATATTTTCTTTGATTAAAAAAAAAAAAGTATAACTTATCTGAAAACTTTATTTTACTTTCTACCTTGTCACTCACCCAAAAGGTTTATTTTAGTCAAAAGTATGTCTTCTTGGTTGTTGAAAAGGATGGATGACACAGTTGCCCGTCCTTAAGCCTTGAAATCTGATTTTTCTGCATTGAGAGAAGAATCCTTCAATAGGATGTCTTATATCTGTCCTTTACTGATTCTGTCTGAAAGATCAAAATCAACATTGTATGCAGGTTTTTCATCATTAAGCTTTCTGAAAAAGAAACACAGTAATTGTCAAAAGAAAACTTTTAACCAAATGACAGTGTATTAAATTGCAATTCAAAAACATGTGATAGCTGTAGTTAACATGATAAATCTTCATCATTTAATGTCCAGTTAGAGATTTACATAAAATTACTTTATTACTTTGGACAACTGCCCAATGAATAAGTACCCACATCATAAGTATGCACACATAAAAATCTTTATCTATACTAATTAGAGTAGCGACCTTGTTGGCAGACACAACAGAAAAGGAAAGGAAATTTGCTTAGGTGACAGCATAACATCTGACGCCAAAATAAAAATGGATGAACAAACTTTGGCATAGAAAACTGCCTGTGAAATCAGATGACTTTAAAATTTATAAATAAATAAATAAATAAATCTGTTACATTTGGTTGTCCCTAAATAGAATGGAAGCTAATACACACAGTGTGTTGTTTCCTTGCTGGTTTGCAAGGGTTAGTCAGACTAAGACGAGGGGAAATTCTTGCAAATAATGTAATAAGACACAGTTAAACCTATGCTTTAAGGTCAGTGTATATTACTTTTGTGTGTGACTGTATGCTTTTTTTTTCTTCAGGCATAAGCAAGAATGGAAGTGTTATTTTCGTGTTTTGTTAGATATTTTCACAACAACAAATGTTAATTGTTTTCTTTTCATTACTACTTGAAGCTTAGGAAATTTTACTTCTATATTATTACAAAAGTAGATGTAAAACTTTTCTGGGCTTTATATACATATTTTTTACCACAATGCTATTTCCAACTACTTCTTATCCTTTTTAAAAAATACACTGATACATAAAAGGAAATAATCAGAATAAAATTAAATATATCCCTTTCTAGAAACATATTCCTCTTTAATGAGATATTTTTATGTAGAAGTCAGGAAGTGACCTAAAAATTATAGGAAGTTAAATTACCTTCAAGCTCTGACCCTTCGCCATTTTATCACGATATGGCCTTTATTGCAGGAGTAGTAACATAAACCTCTATAAAATGATTCACACTTCAGTCATTTAATGCTTTCTCTTTTCATTCAAAAATGTCACAACATAGCATGAAATGAATTTTGCATACAGCTTTCTAAAAGACCATAAAATTTTAGCCTAAGGACAGTAGCATTAAAAAAAAACCAAAAAAAAAAAAAAAAAACCCCAGAAAACTTGAACAAAGCAGCCAACAGCCTTTTATAGCTTATCTGCAAACTGGACATCATCCAAGAAGCGTGGGTACACTCTCTTGTTAGGTCATTTATCGTGCTACATTCTCATCCCCAAAAATGCAAGTATTTAAGAGTTCCAAGTTCTGTTGTTTTTTTAATTATTTTAGTGCACAGTATAACATGAAGTTATAAGGCATAATGAAGGCCTACAGGAGACTATTAGCACAGGTTTTTTAGGAGCTAGCAAATAGTTTTTAATGTTAATTTTGTCATAAATGCCATATACAGAATTAGTAATTAAGACATGTAGACCAAAGAACAGAACCTTAAAGAACAGAATATCATTGTATAACATTTTTAATGTACTATGGTCTTTGATTAGTTTTTGCTTTAGGTTAAAAAAAAAAAAAGGGAAATTTCTTCAAATGTAGGTCTCTGGACAGTTAAGTTGACTAGCAAATACAGTGCACTCGAGGAGATTAACATGTCAGACTCCTAGGTTTCACTGTGAAAAAAAGAACAGTCCCAAATTTTTAAAAAATTTTCCTAATTTAAATGAGTTAAAAATGTAAAATTTAACACTAAATTGTGAAAGCTATAAGGTGATACATGGGGTATCATTCTTTATTAATGGGTGTGCTACAGGAAAAATAATGTGAGTAAGAAGAAACTGATAACAGAAAATTCCTTCAATAGGTACCATGCAAGAGCTTGTGAATTGTAAAGGCTGTCTAGTCTAACAGCAACTACACATGACAATTTCTAGGGATAATCACCTCTGCTACACCTGTCATCAACTCCTTTTGTAAATTTTGGCCAATTGCTTATCCGTGTTCATCACTACGATGGAGATATTAATACAGAATGAATATATTTCACCTTCAATTTGCAAATTGCTTATGCAAAGCTTAAGGTTTCCTTGCATGTCTTCTGCATAATTAATCATGCAACTTCTCAACTGACAATTTTTTTTTCCACTGAAACTCATGCAGTGCTGGCTAATTTTGCCTGGAAACATATATGATACTGTTTTTTTTTTTTCACTAATTGGAAACTTTTAAAACTTTTGTTACCAGCCACACATATCTACAAATTCCTAATTACTTTCCAAAAAAATATTGGCAGAAATATAATGGGAAATAATGTCTTAGTTATTATTAAAGGTCAGGAAATAACTTCAGTAAGTATCACCAAATACTAATTTTATTTATTTATTTTTTATTCATTGGCTTTCCCAGGAAGTGTAACAAGTGTTATGCTAGTATTCATACTATGTTATTAGAAAGCAATTAGATGTTGACAATAATAGCAATGAAAAATAGTGATTTACACTGTATGCTTTCTACTAAATGTGTGAAAATACATAATACTTTTATAAGAAGGTTTTGAGATTTTTATATGGAGCTGGAAGAGCAATTCTAAGGTTTGCAGTAAATTTGACAAATTTGAAAGATCACCACTCCCATTGAAATGTCGAAAGATTTTCCCCAGAATCCAGGAATATTTCCAGAACAATCTTTTACTCCACAGTGACAAACTGCACAAAGAGAGATGGAAACAGCTCCTGCAGAGAGCAGCAGTTAAATTTTCACCATGTCAAGAAACATATAGGTAGGAAATATTGGCAAAAAGAAAAAGACCAAAATATTCTAGCCTATATAGCTGAGGTCACTGCAAAGTTAGGATTAGACAAACTTGCTATAGATCACCAGAAAGGCAAAAATAAATCCAAAATAAGACAACTGTTGTGTTCATTAGAGACATGCTGTTGTTCTCAAAATGGCATTCTTTCTGGGCCAGACTAACAGAAAGTCAGGTTCTCCAGAGAAACCAATATGCCTTGTTGGTCTAACTTTCACATCATACAAGCAAGTTAAAATTATGTTATTTCATAACAGCATGCTGTATTTCAAAGGCATTTTGATTTAAATCCCTATTTCTCACTTTAAGTCTTTGCAGATATAAAAGACAAAAATTAATCTTGTTAAAACACCCAGAATATCAAAAGCAACATTCTTGAGTTACAGTCATATTCTGGAGTTTCTGTCCTTTTAGAATCAGTATTGTTTTTTACTTTCAGGGTATAAATTAGAAATGTCCATTCAGATTCTGAGGAAATAACAACTGAGAGATGCAAGAAAATTGTGGTTTTTTAAAAGATGACAGGTATTGCTACAGAGTTAGCCTTGTAGGCTAATCTCTATAATATGACAGAGATATTACATTTAGGTCATATATCTACTGACTTTCCTTCTGATATGCTGAGAACACACACATAAGTGAATAGCCATCCCAAGATCTACTTTGTTTCAATGTTCAGTTTTCTGTGCACCTCTAATGTGGTATATTTTAAAAAATAAACCCCTTCACTTTTCCTGCAAAACTTCAGAAAGGAACCTTGAACATACTGTGATGGAAAGCAAAATTAAACAGTACTTCATTTTAACAATAATTTATGTAGCATATTTTAATGATTTCAAGATGTATTTATCTCAGACTTATTAGTAAACTCTGAAAATTACATTAAGCTTCATTTTCAAGCTAGCAATCAGCCTTTAATTTTCTTTGGTTTTGAACAGGCCTTCACAAAACCATCTGCAAGGTAATCCTTTAAAAAGGCTATTTCTTTATCTACTTACCTTGAATATGAGCAGCTCTGTTGAATGGATTAGTTCCTTTCTGAAAAACCACCATCTAGTCTCTGCTTCAAAACTTCTGTTGGCTTTGTATTCACCCTTAAAAAAAAAAAAAAACAAGCAAACAAAAAAAAACAGCAAAGAGCAAAGAGGCATAGAAGGAAACTGTGTTACAATAGATGTATATTTAAAACATGAAAGGTCTAGACTTCAACTTGTTAACCAAATTTAGGGAATGTCTTTATCTATATCATACACTAAATTAAAAAAAAAAAATAAATAAAATCAGAGCATTTCTAGTCTAAGCAAGTGTGCACAAACCACTCTCTCTCTCCAGCAACACAAAAGCAAATCAATACGTAACCACAAGCTTACTTCTTGTGCATGAGTGAATGAACCATTCAGGACAGTTGCACAGTGTTCCTAATTTTAGCTGCTGTTACTTTTTTCATGTGAATTATAACCTAGAGAGCTTCCATATGACAAAAAAAAAAACTTATTAAATTATTTGGGTTAAACTGTTATAGTTGTGACATTTTCTGTAACAGTAATTCTCTAATTACTGTTCCCAGATCCACAAGTTACTAGTCAGCCATACAAGATATCTGCAGGCACATACAATAGGTTATGGCTAGGTTACATATGCCCTAAAGCCTCTTATTTCATTTCAGATCAAGGTGACGAAAAGTCTGTTAATATGGCTAAGTAGTTTTTACACCAGTGCATTCTACAGAAAACCGATACAGACATTATATATCTTATTTTCTTATTAAGAGGGTGCATAGTGTGTTTTTTTTTCTCTCAAGAATGGAAAAGGAAGCAAGTGTATGTGAGAGTGATGATAATTTTTTTTAAATTCTTATAAGGTTTTGTTATTATTATAAAGAATTTCTTGTTTATAACTAGAAATAGTTTCTAGGTTATAACTAACAAAATTATAAACTAATTTCTAGCTTAAAACTGAAACAAACCACAATGTATTAAGGAATTTAAGATAAGTACACTGCATTTATCTTGGGATGAACTCTTGTCTTGACATTTATTAACTTCAGGTAATTTGTTCCTGGGGTTAGAGTTGAGCACACATCTGCACTCTGAAGTCTCTCCTGCCGGGTGGGGACAGTTGTTCTCCTGCAGCCTGGAGTTCTGTGTCTCTTTTGCATCCCACTGAAATATTAAGAGCATGCTAATTCATACCTAAAGCCCTACAAGTCTCCTGACTGATCTGTTGCTGGTTTTGTATTTGGAATAGAGGAGATGATGATTCAACTACATTTTCCAGAAAAAAAAATAAATAAAAAAAAAAAAATCTGCTTGCAGATATTGATGGTGGCTCTGCAAACTCTGATGGGTGGTTTGACTTAATCTTTTTCTGCCTAACTCAGAGAAAGATATTGATACTCCTGTAGTAAAAATACTTGCTCATCTGAGGAAGTTTAAGACATGCTAGTAGAAGGGGGAAAAAAAGAAAAAATAGTTGCTATGTTCAACAACAGCTACACAGTTTTAGCACAGATGTAGAGTTTCAGTGAATTACCTGGCATTTTTTTTTTTTTAAGTGTAATTCTTCTATTTTATGGGAGCCTATTGTTGGGCTTTTTTTTCCCTTAATTCAGAGTAAATCATATAGATGAAAGATTTGGCTTTGTGACTGGGAACTTAAGGTAAACTTAACAGAAGCTGCTCATTTTTTTCACTCTGGTGCCTTGTTTGTTCTGCTACAAGTATACTAAAACTTCCTTCAGCTGCTTTGTATCTGTCCTTTAACATTCATCTACATAAGATATAATTTTTTTTGTTTTAAAGTGGGACTTTAACTTTTCCTTCCCTTTTGCTTTATTTTACTTCTAGTTAAACTATATCAGTAACACTGTATATTGCTGTATATTATTACTCTTCTTTTCACAGCCTTCATCATCCTCCAAAGTTTTCTGCCTTTATGACACTTATTTATAGTTTATTAATGCTTTCATTTATTTCTGTTTATTCTGAGATAGTAGCTTCAAATCTTGCTTTAGAAACATAATTAACTAGTCTCTATTCCAAGCGTAACTTCTCTGGGATCATCTAACCTTTTAATATAAGTGCAGCAGAAACTGAAGAGAGTCATATGTAGAAAAGAGGACAGTTCCAGCAGTCTGAGGGGCTGATAAGGCTCTGTTGACACTGTCATGGTCTAATCTAAGTGGCAGAGGGCAGAGCATTTAATATCTCTTGGTGCTTCTGTTTCTTGAAAGCCAGCAGTGACAGTAATGGCCTTAAGGATATTCTTCTGAGGAGAAATTCATCATTACTTTGAAAGGCCAGGTCTCCTGACAGTCCAAGCAGAATAGAAGAAGACAATTGTAGCTCTTTAGATTAGGAGGAAGTAACTGAATTGCCAAAGTGCACCAGTCTAGGCAACAGAAAATTTAGATTTTATTCCCAGTAGTATCAAGGACCAGTTTATGTTATGTCTTTTTCACCCATTGTCTATCTTGTTTCTTTGGAGACTATCTAATTACATTTAGGGTCTCACACAATGGTATGCTATCTTCTGGAGGTCCCTGCCAAAATGTAAGCAGCTTGAAAGCTTCTGATGATGAAATGAGGAAACAGTCTCTAATAAGGGATGGCTACAAGATCAGACCAAGAAACAGTTTTCAATACAACAGAATATTGGAGTTTAATGGAGACAAAGGTATAAAGTCTGTATTTGTCTTCCAGCAGGAGAAAAGTAATATAATTCTACAGTGTACTTATATTAGCTTATTTGGTTGTGACATAATTAAAACATAAGAAATCAATTGTTACTGATACTTTCTGCCTCCCAGATGAATGCTTTAAGCGTAGAGATAAATAACTTGTAGTAATAATAATTATGCATTTCATTGAAAACAGCTCTTAGTGAGCATCCTGACTACTTCCACATTCTGAACATCACATTTCTCAGTTAGAATCTGATTTCTCACTGAGGAAAAAAAAAAACCAAAACCAAAACCAAAACAGTTTGAACATGCAGTTAGTCCTTCTTCCTCCTCTTTAAACCTTTTGTTTATGCAGTGGACCAGATCCCATGATGTCCAGGAGAATTCTGACACTGGCATTAAGACTACATGTGCGCAGTTGCTACTCTGGTATTGTGCTCTAAGAGATGTGTATGTCATTTGAATATGCTTAAGTAAATACTTCTTAAACAAAAGAATTTAATTTAAGTACTACAACATCTCAATTTGATTTATACTTGATATATGTGCAAATTCTTGTTGCTTGGATTTTTGCCAAAAGTTTTTGGCTTTCAATCGAGCAGTTCTGGAATTCATACTAATACCATTGCTGACATAAAATATGGAACTCTTGAAATATAAAATTGAACCTTCAATAATGATGGTAATAAATGAAAAGATTCAACCTTTACTTCGCCAAATTAAGAGAAAATCGTATTTGCTGTTCATACAATAGTCTAGCTAAGGATAAGTGTTTATCTGTTTCTACTTTTGGCTATCTAGAGTTCATCAGAAGGTGAAGTTAGCTATGTGAATTTACTACCAATCTCTCAGTCCTTAAGTCTGGATATTGGGCTATGATTTGGTCAGTTTGTATATACGAAGTATTTTGTATGCATAGTTGAGTTTTGGGTTTGTGTGTGATGCCTCCAGATAAACTTGCATGAAATAGCTATAACCATAATCTGGAAGTATTTGATTTGCATGTTGGTAATCTGACTTATTTATTGGTAAAAATCCTAAATTTGGTCTTATTGCCTATGTAGTATTTAAATGCATGTATTTTAAGTGACTGTATGATCTGAGAATCATGGTATTCTTTCTGAGGTATGGTACTAAGAAATTGTATAGTGAAGCCCCCTCTCTACATCTCTACGTATTTTCAGAAGTAGACTGGATTATCATCTAGATTATCTAGAATAGAAATATTGCATGAATTATATGGAACCAAAGGCCAGGTTGATTTTGTAGCCTTCAACAGGAGACTTATCATTACTAATATTTTTTGGTAGGATCTGAAATTTAAACGCTGTATAGCTTTTCTATTGTTAGACAACTTCCTTCTCTTTAATCATTAAGTTTATCCCTGTGCAATTATATATACCAAAGAAGAGACTGTGAAAATGCTTAAGTTCACAAACCAATAACTAATACTTGAATCAGTGCTAATAAGAAAAGAAAAAACATTTTACAACCTTTGTTGTTCCGTAGTTTTGTATTCTCAGTCATAAAATGAATTCTCATCCGTCCCTGATCTAAGCTCTACTAAGCAAGCGTTTCAAAATAATGGTGGAGTACAAGCACAGGGCTGATTCCTATTTGGAGACGTTAAAAGTGAAAACTTAAAAGGAATAGAAAAGACTACTAATGGGACTTCCAGATCTACTGGTTGCTACTGGACTTGGTCACTGTAAATCATGTAAGATCTTTTAGGAAAGAATTGGAGATGGAGAGTATTGTTTCTTTGTTGTTTTACTTTATTTTTTATCTTCATCTGGCTTGCACCCTGTTAATGCTGCTTTCTGTGAGAGAGGTTAATTGAAAAAAAAAAAAAACAAACCCATTTTCTCAAGTGTACTGCTTTGCACATTGGAAGCTTGCCTCATATCCGGGACAGCATAAGAAAGAACTGCTCCTTTCTTTATTTCACTTCTCTTCTGCTTAAGGTGTACCTCTTGATAAAGTAGCACTTTTCACAACCTGTTAAAGCTGAAAAAAGAGTCAATGTCCATCCTGCTAATTGCATATGAACTTTAATTAATAAGGAGCTTAAAATATTCTAAGTCTCTCTGGATCCAAATGTGATGTAGCTACAATGTTATACACATGTTGAAATGTAGCATTTCTTTGTATTTTTGCCTTTCTTTTTTTTGTCTGACGGCGGTTATGCTTTACTCTCTGTTTTTGTCTACAAATGTAATTCCTGATACTACTTAGACTGCAAAAGTACATTTAATTTTATTTTGTTCTCTACAGAAATATAATAGTAAGTGTAAGCAATTGATCTAAAGCTATTTAGCAGTTTAGCTGTTCTTAACATATCACCATCACTTTGTCAAATTAAAAATTGATTCTTCTAGATATTTTATCAAGGGAGGAGGGATTTACGTATTTGCTCATTTATTTGCATTTACATATACATACATGTTCTTATTTAATTTTAATGAGATGGCACTAAACCTCCTGACAAACCTGCAGAGACAGATATATGTACAACAGCATAAGTATACCATAGTAAAATGCAGCTAAAAGCAAACAGCTGAATGAACTCAATACATAAAAATATTGTATAATATGTATATATGTATAACATGTAAAAAATGTATAAAAATAAAAATATTATTTAACTGTGAATGTAAAGAAACAAAATATTTTAGATTGCAATCAAACAAAAAGTTGCTGGAATTGTTTGTACCATTTCTGGTGCAGTTGCCACTGAATAGAAACTAAGAAATGGAAAAATGAAGGAAAAGAGAGATCTGGTAACTTTCACATTATTATTGCTAAAAACATCTTGCATAGCAATGTTGTGTTTATGCAGTGTAATGACTTATATCTGCAAGTAAATTTTAACAATATTTAAGTGAATACTAACAGAAAAATAACAAACAACTGACTGACTTGAAATGCAGAAAGCCACAGAATAATTTTAGCAAAGTCAAGTAAAGAGATTTTCTGTTGTATTTATTTTAATAGCATTATACAGAAATAATACCTTTTGTCCAAATAAGTGCATATATCTTCTATCAAAAGGTTTCTGCTTGGTTGTAGTAATACAGCATTATTTCCAAAAAGCACCCTGTCTGTTCATGCTGCTGAAAACATGATAGGCAATTTGAAGAATGTTACCAATAATCCATAAAGACTTGTCTTTATGGTTGTTTTCATTTTGTTTTCATAATCATTAGATAAACCATAGACAAGTTTGTTTACAATATAGATGTTTTATTGACATCCTTCTTAGTAATTTCATCTTTTGTATATGTAGTCTTTTGTATGAATTATGTTCCATTTATACCATGTTTATGGATGTTTCTAGGTAACAATAAACTTTTTTAGTTTACTGTACTAAAATTCACTTGTAGCATCAGAACATTGGAACATTCAGATACAGGAGTAAGAAGGCAGATAGGTGATTTATAAAAACAGAAGAGTTTTAGCCGATACCAGGATGTGTGCACTCTGGAATAATTGCAATGAATGAAAGAATGGGGAGTTGATTCTTCGGAGACAGCTTTGGACACCTATGGCTTTCAATAGCTGGGGAAAAAAAAAAAAAAAAAAAAA
>WHYT01017165.1:233590-245883 GCA_009806455.1 Tetrax tetrax | reverse complement strand
GGCTGTTTGATATGGGAGCCTCTGCTCCTTTATTACTGTGACCTCCCTCTACTGTCTATTGCTATTCTTTCCCTGGTTTTTTTTTGTTTAGTTTTTTTTTTTATTTTTATTTTTTATTTATTTATTTTTTACTTAGCCACCTTTTTATGCTGTCCATCCTTTTATGTCTTCTTTTTGGAAAAAAAATCCCTCTGTGTGGGATCTGCTCTTCTGTTTTTGTCTTTGTGGACTCACAGAATCACAGAATGGTTGTGGGTGTAAGAGACCTCTGGAAGCCATCTCGTCCAACCCACCCCAGCTCAGACAAGGCCACCTAGAGCCAGGTGCCCAGGATTGTGTTTAGACAGTTTTTGGGTACCTCTAAGGATGGAGACTCCACAGCCTCTCTGTGCAAACTGTTCCAATGCTTAGTCACCCTCACAGTACAAAAATGTTTCCTGATGTTCAGAGGAATTTTCTGAGTTTCAGTTTGTGCCTATTGCATCTTGTCCTGTTGCTGGGCACCACTGAAAAGAGCCTAGCTCTGTCCTCTTTGCACTCTCCCTTCAGGTATTGAAATACATTAAAAAGTTCCCCGTCGAGCCTTCTCTCCTCCAGGGTAAAGAGCTTCAGTTCCCTCAGGCTTTCCTCATTTGTGAGGTCCTCCAATCCCTTAATCATCCTTACAGCCCTTTGCTGGACTCTCTCAAATGTGTCTATGTCTCTCTTGTACTGAGGTGTCCGTGCAGTGGTTTAGCCCGAGCCATCACAGAGTTTCTCGCTCACCCTGCCCCTCGCCAGTGGGATGGAGGAGAGAAATTGGGAAGAAAGGAAAACTTGTGGGTTGACAAATAGGCATTTTACTAGAACAGCAAAGGAAAACTACAATAATAACAAAATATAAGCATACTGAAATATACAAAATGAACAATGCATGATTTCTCACCACCCGATGTCCAAATGACTGATACAGCCTGTCCCGAGCAGCAATCATGGAAATGAAACCGAGTAGCAAGCAAAGGAGAAAAAGTGAGCCAGCAAGTAGCGGGAACGATGCCAGTGAGCAAGCAAAAGAGACGAGAAGGAAAAAAATGGATGCCCCTCCATAGGCAACCCCCACTTATATACTAAGCATGGTGTTTATGGAATGGAATATTCTCTTTGGCCAGTTTGGGTCAATTATTCTGTCTGTCTTTCTCCCGGCTTTCTTCCAATGAGATTTGGAAAGCCAGACAGTGTACTTGGTCTCATTAACAACAATTCATATCATCAGGGTCTTTATCAACATTCTTCACTTACAAAACCCAAAACACACTGAGAGGAAAATTAACTCCATCCCTGCCGAAACCAGGACAGCCCAGAACTGGACACAGCACTCCAGGTGTGGCCTCAATAGTTTTGACTAGCAGGGAAGAATCCCTTCCCTTGACCTGCTGGCAATACTTTACCTAATGCAGCCATGAGCCTCTTTTTGCAGCAAGGACACCTAGTGGGCTCACGTTCAACCCGGTGTCCTGCAAAACCACCAGGTACTTTTCTGCCAAACTGCTTTTCAGTTGGTCAGCACGCAGCATGTACTGGTGCCTGGGGTTGTTCCTTCTCAGGTGCAGGATTTTGCACTTCACATTGTTAAAGTTAATGAGGTTCCTGTCAGCCCATTTCTCCAGCCCGTTGAGGTCCCTCTGGACAGCAGCACAACCCTCTGGCGTACCAGCCACTCCTCCCCGTTTTGGGTCTTGCTATGGGTATACTCTGCCCCATCATCCAGATTATTAGTGAAGATGTTAAACAGAATTGCACCTGATGTTGATCCCCAGGGTATACTGCTAGTTAGTGGCCTCCGACTAGACTTTGTACACGGGTACCTAGTACATTCACAGTCACTTAAAGAATAAATAATAAAAATTTCAAATACTGATGTGCATGCAGTCATTGCAAAAGAACACTACTAAGATTTCAGATTCAAGCTTTCAGAACTTAGGAAATGCTAAAATTATTTGCTTATCCTGCAGCTAACATGTTGTAGTGCATAAGAACAATGATATTTTGCTACATTATTTTATTAAAGACACATATTTTCTTATTTAATAATAATTCTACATCAATGTTATTATTCAGTTCCGTTTATGGCTTTGTTTGAGCCACACTTTTCAAATCCGGCTTTTGTATAACTTTCTTAAGGACTTCCGTAGGGCTCAACCTTATAATAGCTGAATATTTTCCAACCATTATTTTATCCTCTCGGTAAGTCTCTGATATGGGGCCATGAAGTTTACCCATTTTGATAAAACAGAATTTGAGGTACAGAGAGAGAACATGGTCAGAAATATAAGCTGACTTGGTGACAAGGCATAGGGCACCAGACTTCATTTTTACTTTTTTTTTTTTTTCTGTTATTATAGCATAGCGTGTGCTGAAACTGTGAGTGTTCAGCACCTCTTTATATCAGACCCAGCTCTTGAGTCAGAAATGTAGAAATAATAGGACATAGTAGGAAAACACCCGAGAAAGAAATCTGTTTCAAGTGACAAGCTCAGCATCGTACAGGCATAGGTGGCAGAGGATTAGATATGGTGTAGTTAAAAGGAGAATGTTTTCATTGTGAAAACTTCTATTTTCCCCTCCATTCAGCTTCATTCACTACAAATTTTCTTTCTTCTACACCATAAAAGACAATCTTCAGTCTCTAGACAACTGCTGCTGTGCTGGAACTCACCCATGTATCAGTCCATCTTGTGCAAAGAAGAAGGGTACTCTGGGAACTGTATGAAAGGAGATGGAAAGTAATCAGGAGACATGTGTAATAAATTGGCTTATTTTAATATACGCACTATAGTAATATTTTCAGTTTGCATTGTAAATAGATAAACAATTCTGGCTTTTGTTAATTTTGGAGTACTTGGGTTTTATTGTTAAGTTTCTGTGTACAAATTTACAGAGATTAAAAATATATCAAACATGGAATAACACAAAGAGAAATTGCATCATCAGGCTCCATACAACTCATTGCTAGGTTTGGAGTCTTTAAAAATATCACAGAGATCACTATTTCATGAGCTCATGAAGTAACTGATGTGCTCTCTTACTCCATGTGAGCCAACTCAGAGTGGAGAGAATTACAGAAGCTTTCATAAAAATTTGCTGATAGTGATAGTGATACTTCGGAAAATAGGGTATAATTCAAGATTTTTTCTTTCTCATCCTTCTTACACATTGTTGTCTTCCTATAAATGTAACTGTTGGTATCTGGGATCTCTGCCAAGTTTGTAACCAGAAATGAAAACCAAGGAAAACATCTCTGCTGCAGTCTGAGTAGGTGTCATACTAGACCTATCATTTCAGAGGATAAAGCTGCCTACCTTGAAGACAGAGATGGCAAAAAGCACCACAGTCCCTGGTAAGGTCTGTATCTATCTATGTGATTTTTTTTACCCCCTTTTTTTTTTTCCACCCCAGATTTGCTTGTTCAGTGTCGTGAATTGATGTCTTTATGCCTATTCTGCCAGCTTCTTCCTTCTTACTTCTTTGTCAGAAATATGTTTTTTTTTCTCTTTGCTAGCCAAGAAAAATATATCCTCCAACCTCCATTCCTTCTGTTCCTACCACTCTTCCTTTATTTTAATGCTCCTTGACCTAATCTGTCCATGTTGGTAAGCTTCTCTGACTCAAAGGCCAGTTATACCCCGTGGAGTTTCACATTCTGCCTTCAAAAGATGAAGGCTGTTTTAATCCTGTGAGAAAATTTCAACTGTATAATTTTTGCTTGTTCTCTGAAATCTCGATATCATTTTGGCTGAAATGTTTTAAAATTATTTCTGCCTGAGGCAGACCGTCAGTGTAGATAATTTAATCCTAAATAATACGTTTGGTAAATTTATAAGAAGCTACAGAAGGACTCTTCTAATGGGAAGTATTAGGCAGTGTTAAAAATAAGCTATGATGCCATCTTGTTTTAAAGTTACTGTCATGTGTATGAATAAGTATATGGTTGAATAACTATTTGTCTTAAATATGCATATGCTATCAGTATAAATAAACACTGGCTTTTAAATAGTTTACCATACCAACAGAAACAGGAGTTAGTGACAAAGCATGGCTTTTCTAGAGTTAAACCTTAACTCTCAAAGTTAGTTGAACTTAAAGGTGCAAATGTGACTTGCAGTAATTATTCCTGAATAAAATAATATATCTCTCAGATAAGATGGGTTCATTCTAGCTGAATAAAATCCTAGCAGAAATAAACCAAAATACTCTGCAGAAAAGAGATGTAAGTGCACATTCAGTGATTCTGAAGCTCTTGTTGCTGAATAATTCCACTAGATCATTTACTTTCTTTCACTTCAGAATTTGAAGTAGCTCTCTGTGTCCGTGTGTGCATACCTAGAATTAACTTTTATACATATAAACAAATTGTCATTTATTTCACACTTCATGGTTGCAACTGAAATAACAGAAGACAAAATGTTAAGAGGAACTGAAGCTTTTAACTTAATTTCCAATACTCAATATCGTGTTCATCATCCAAAAAGCAGTCTGGTTTTAAAGAACTACTTCCCAGCCATGTATATACATTTCTACGTATTTGTGTCTCCTTTCACCATAATTTAATTTCTCTGTATTACCTAATTGAAAGCACAACTTTTATTCTAACACAGTCTTTAGCTTTCTACTATCAGATCAGCCTAGATCTGATATTTTAGGAGGCAGAAGTGCAGTTGGTACAGCCAAAAAAAGAAAGCTCCATGAACTTTACCTTCAGATCAATGTGAGAGGATTTGCCAAAAATAAGAGAACCTTACGCTTCCAGTTTTGCAAAAATAAATTGGTAAATTTGGAAGGTAACACAGATATCTCAATGTTGTCAGTTCCACATGGATCAGCGGGAGCTGTGAATGTATCTTTATACAGTGTAACATCAAATGATGGCAGGGATTAGGAAGCTTCACTTAGATTCTGCAGTCTCATCTTTTCCTGTGAAAGGACTGAGAATCAAGTTCTTTGGAATCCAGGAACAGATGGACACATGGCAATTCTGATTTTTATATTGGTACAACAATGGGAAAGGGAGAAGGAAAGCAATGGAATTTTTTTTACAGATGTGTTACGCATGTGTATTTATGTGCCCAAGTAGAGTCAAAGCCAATAAACTTCACTGTCTTTCCTTGAAAGATTAAAAATCTATCATGGTAGATTAAAAGAAAAAAAAAATTATATATGATAGTAAAAAGAGATTCTCCCTCCCCTCTGCCCCATATTTTGCTGCTTTGCTTCTTTGTGTCTCCACATGATGTGTTCATGTGCCACTATAGCATGTTACTTTAAGTGCTGATTTGCTCATCTGTGAAAAGGTTGTGCTTAGGTGCTGGGTCCTTTCTGTTCCTACTGATGGTTACAGATCTGGGGAAATGATGTCAGTTGCTAACATTAGGAAGTCATACTAGGCACAATAAGGATCTTGCCTTTCTTTTTTTTTTATTGTCTTTTCAACTGATAGCAGCTGAAAACAAGCAACATAGTTATCACTGAGCAGCCTAACAACAGCCAGTGGTCTTTCTACTCTCTTATTATATTTTCTGATAATGAAGTAGTTTTCATTGTTACTTTCTTCCTCACTCCCAAATACAATATTTTTCAGCTCTGTTTTAAGAGAATTTGGCTTTTTTTTTTTTTTTAGGAAGACTTTTTTTACAACCAGAGAAAGTCCCTTATGACACTTTTTAGACAGAGCAATACTGACATCCATTGGTTTAATCTTACGTGACTATTTGTTAAATCTCTCCTAAGTAATGTACACATAACCCTCTCCAGTATCACAGTGAAAGGATTGGACTTGATATGATCCAAGGAGGATTGTGCTAAGTCCAATTTACTGTATTAGAAACATGAAACCAACACAGATTAACTTGATGAAAAGGAAAACATTGCAAAATGTAAAGTCCAAATACAGTAACTGAAGTAAAATAAAAACAGGCATTGCAAGTACCAACTGAGGAAAAATTAACAATTGGATATTAGTAGTGACACTGACATTTTTGGGGGGATATCCTCTGGAAATGTAAAAATACCTAATTTTATATGAACCTGTCTTGTTCTGTATTAATCATAAAACTGGTGAAGCATGAGGAAAAAATTTTCAGATCTAGTAGCATAAACAATTCAATGAAGAAAATAACCACTCAATGGATTCATCTGAGCCCTCTAAGGTTGCAATTTAACTTGGTACCATGCTAATTTTTAAAAAATATATACATATACATTTTATAAACATTGCTGTAAGATCACTGGTGGTGTAGGAAAGCAGTTATATTTAGTCAAGAAAAATACACCACAAAAAGTGGTGTTTTCAGTGTTAATTATCACGACAAGCTAAGCAGACGAGGCTGATTACCTTAGACTTCAAAACCAGAGAATCACTCTGTCAGCAAAGGGAGGGCGACAGGCTTTAACAAAAAAGCTCTCCGTTCACTGTACCCTCCCACCGCATTCACTTGCAAATCACTGTGCGCTTGGAAAAGCCTGCGCTTCCCTGCTCTCCAACCTTCCCAGGGTAAGTGCTGCGGCTCCAGCAGCAGCAGCGCCTTTCTTCCCGTTCTCGTCCGCAGAGGGAGGATGAGTGTGTGCGTGTCTCTGCTTGTTGCGTGTGTGTGGTGGTGATGGGGTGTCGTCTTTTTTTTTTTTTTTTTTTTTTTTTTTTTTTTTTTTTCTCCCAGTAAGCAGGCTATCCTTTGAGCAGCAGTTTCCATCTGTATTCAATTCTTGCAAATTCAGTGGGAGGGAACAATACTGCTTGAATTGAAAAAAGCACAATGTTTCCTAACGTAACTGTTACGAACGTAGCATGAAACATATGCATATGTGCCCTCACTCTCTGGGTACCAGTGTAAGTGTTGCAGCTTTCACTGCTATTCATTCTGCCCTGAATTGAATTTCAGAATAATTACACATACTCAGAGCAGATGTTTCTTATGAAGGAAATCCCTGTAGAGAGGGATAGCAAGGTGGATACAGGCAATATTTCAAATATCTGCACAGAGCTATATACACACAAATGGGGAAAATATTGCCAGGTTTGACATTTCAGTAAAGGGGAGTGGGGGTGAGAAGGGAAATGGTGGAGGGAGGAAAAATTTAGTCTGCACCTGTGTGAGCATTTATTGTCACTGCTGCAATAAAATCCATATTTGATGTGGTGTTAAATTAATGCAGCACAATGCAAGTCTAAACCCATGTTCCCAACTACTAACTATTGATGGCATTGTCAGCTGCATTAGAAATTTGTAGTAGGCTAACACTGGACATGATACCAGTTGCAGCCGTAAAAATCTAATAGTCCTTCCGCTTAAGAGAATGTATCTGCACGTGCAATCAGTGACAAATAGCATCCAGCATTTTAAAACTGACCTATCATCTCTGTTGCTTCCACACAAATGGAGCTGTTGCCTATAATCTTCATCTTTCATTTCAGTAAAAGCCTGTGCATTACCCCAACTGCACACTCGTTGCTTTTAAGGTATTTTTTTTTTTAATTTTCAATTGTACTTGTTCTGTATGCATGTGTGTATGCATATATGAGTGCATGAGTGTGTGCATGGTGTGAGGAAGCAGGTTTGTAAAATTTAAATTTGTAAAAAATTTAATTTTGTAAAAAAATTTAAAGCCAGTAGGCTTTAAATTTACATAGAGATATTACTGGAGTGAGAAAGCAAGGAGTGGGAGACTGGAACATACTTCTGAATCTCCAAATCCTTTTAAAATATGCCATTTACTAACAATATTATATGTCTGATATAAGCACTTATTGAGATTTTCCAGTTACTCAAACTTTTATATTAATTGGTTAGTTACTGAATGTAATGGTAGTCTGTGCTATTTTAGAGGAGGACATGAAAGAAAGAATGAATTTAGGGAACTGGGAAAGGCAAGCAAAAAAGGAGAAGCTATCTTTCTCAAGAGTTGAAAAACAGCTTTTTAGGGTCAATATGGCTTATATCAAGAGAGGAATGCTTCTTGGATTATAAACTGGTAATCTAGTTTATGCCTAAAGGAGTCTTCTCAGATTTTTGTATGCTTTGTTAAATAAAAGTATGAATGAAGAGGTCATTTCTGTAGGAGTTTTTGTTAATTTTAGTTTAGCTTTATGTTATGGGTTTTTTTTTGTGTAGTGTCAAGATGATTTTGTACACTTAAACAGAAACTTTGTAATGTCTGAGGAGTGTTGATTGTAATACAGACATTTAAACTTGAAACTGCTGCTGATGATTTGAATTTTTTTTTTTTTTTTTTTTTTTTTTTTTTTTTTTTTTCCCCCCTCCATTCTGTTTTCATCTGATGGGAAGCCAGAACATTACCCAACCAAAAGTGATTGAGCTCATATGTTCTGTTTACTGGCTTACCAATCTAATTTTCAATATATGAAAATCTGCCAATTGAAGCTTTATACACATTTCTTTGCACATGCAATCTTCCTGATTATTAAAAGTCAGAGTCAGTTATCTCAGGTGTCTGTGTGTGTGTACACACAGCACAGGCAGTACACACTGTAAAGGCAAGACAGGGGAAAACTTTGTCTTGTACAGGGGTTGCATTCTAGCAAGCAGAATACAATTCTTTCTTAATTTATATTAGCTTTTTATTACTTCACTCTTTCTATAAGCTCCCACTACCGTTTCTTGCTTCTACTAACTTACATGAAATAGATTTTTTTGTTTGTTTGTTTTGGTTTGTGTGTGTTTGTTTGTATGTTTGTTTGTTTTGATAAAGAAGTGTGTCCAGCAAGAGCTATAAAGCTCCAGCAGTATCTCAGAGGTACTCCCCATCTTGTGCTGTCACAGGGCATCTGATCCAGGATATGAACTCAAGTCTGCTAGCTGGAAGTGTGTAGTACTATGTCTGTACCAAAAGGCTTCATCAGGAAAATACAAAGACTTAGGAAGTTAACTGAATATATTGAAAAGAAACATGGCAGTTGTCCTTTTTAATATTGTTCCCACATACACATTATAAACCATACAATGGGTTTTTATTATTACTATTTTTTGTAACTTTATTATGGCTTGTCTTAACTGTAACTCAAAGTGAACTTTGACTCATATTTCAAGCAGTAGGAAATCATGTAAAGAAGAGACACGTGTATATTTTGTTTATGTAAAGGTAATGATTAAAAAAAAAATGAATTGAAAATAGATATTTCCAGAATTCTGTTATGCAAAAGCTAGAACTGTGTTCTTCTATGCTTTACAAAAATTAAAAAAATATCTCTCAAAAATATTTTCTCATTAAGAACTGTATATTATGTAATATATATATGTATTTGTATGTTTTACGATTTTACTGTTAATATTACACCACCTACCACATTACAGATGGGATTTATTGTATTATCCTATTTCAGTGCTTTGCATTACAGCATGGGAAAACATAACATACCATCACTTAGCCTGAAAAGATCATGATCCTTAAAAATGAATGCAATCCTCACGAACACTGCAATGCTATAATATCCAGATTTTTAAGACATAAAAACATTACCAATTAATTTACAGCACTACGAACAAGGCTTAAAACACAATGTCCAACAGGACTGGTAATTTGTTTTTCCCCAAATTAACATAAAATAAGAATATGTATAACTGAACTGTTATAATGTGCTTGTGTCTACTACACTTGAGAAGTTCACATGACATTTATAACTTTTTAATGAATGAAAAGATTATTTTTTTAATTGTTATGCTGCCCTAATAGTAAGCACAAATAAAACAGAGATGTATCTGTGCCTAGGAAACTTAGATGCTGTGTATTCCGTTGTTGGTTCCTCTAAGTATCACAAGTGTACAGCTGATTTTTTACTTCCAAGTAAATCAAGAGAGTTTTGTATGTAGATTTTCTGTAGATTTATATCTTGCACATAAGTCAAAATACAAGGACAAAATCTCTGAGTTTTTAAATGAGAGTGAGAAAATAAATAGGAAGCCAAAGCATTTGTTATTATTTAGAGGTAATATTCAGGACAGAGGGAGGATGGTCAAGTTTATTCGGCTTCAAAGATTTCTAAGAAAAGTTATCCCTTATATTTATAACGTTCTTTCCCTTACAAATAGTGCCCTGCAGTTCTGTTGTGAGTGGAACTGGGACCATAAATCCATGTGACCAAGATGCAAGATTCAGTCACTATCAGTAATTTTGCCATGCGTACAGGGTTAGCACTCCTGCCTCTATCCCCTGTCCTGGGGTGGTGGAATCTCCAGGGCCAAGGCTTTTGTAACCCTGCAAAGGTCTTTGTACTGGTACTGCTACATAGATGAAATCTCATAAAAATGAATCTGGATACTCTTTTTGAAAATAGATGTGGACAGATGGGGGGAAAAAAAAGAGACTCCTTCCTCTCTCATGACTCTGTCCACGTGGTTTAATAGGCATCATATACTTTTTTCTTGATATGGTTATCTTTCTCGTGATGTTATTTTAACAATACTGTCCCTCGCTAAACCTTAAAATACTGTCAGATATGGCTTTGACAGGCATATTGTCTTCAGTTATGAATTGGGACTGCAGTGTGTTTTATCTAAAAGTTCCTCTGTTTTTAAGAGAAGGACTGCCATCTTTTCTCTGTATGTTTTTATAAGTCTTTTGCAGAGAGGAAGAGAGGAGAAAAGTGTACCTAACCTTCCTATAGTCTTGATTAAAAACTGTGGATAATATTACTATACTGAATTTGAAATTTTAAAAAATTATTTCAATCCTCAAGTTGTTGTCTCTATTTTTTTTTTTTAAATACATGCACTTACTGTGTTTTCATGTTTCATTCTTTGTTAGAGAAATATCTGAGCTTAAACATACCAGATAAGACGTGAATCTAAAAGTTACTATTTGGGTCCCTGTCTGTTTTATGATAGATGAGAAGATTCCTTGAAGACCTATAGATCCATTTTTTTCTGTGTGTCATCAACAAATAAGTTAAAAGTGGCCTTAAATATCATTAATTTCTCTACATCATGAAGATGTAATATATTCACTAGAGGTGTACATGTGCTAATTAGGTGAATGAGATTTAGTTCTTAAAATAATGTGGGGTGTGTGTTTGGTTTTTTTTTAATGTTAGGCTACTCAGAAGATGACCTGGATTTTCAATAGCAGACTGTCAGTTGTTAGGAATAATTGTGAAACAAAACCCAGAAAAATAGAAAGAATACAAAGGAAACAAACATACAAACAAACCAGAATATGTTTAAAACAAAAAAATCCCAAAGCATGATGAATTAAAGCAAGAGAATGACAATATTTCAGCTTTTATTTTCTTTCCACTTGTAAGAATAAATTTTAATAACAAATTATGCAAATAACCTTTCACATAAAATACATCATGCTGTAGATCATATTTTAATTATCAGCATAGATACCTTCTATTTAAAAAAAAAAAATGTTTAGTAGAGGGAGGACTTTTACATGTCAGTACTTTTCTGTATTTTTTTTCTTTCACTATAATCTTGATCCTGCAAAATAGGTTATGTAGAGCTACTAGCCTACCCTCATGACTTTCTGCTAAAAAATCCAAACAAAACTAGTTAATCGAGCTAACTAACCCTTCGGTCATCTAGTAGTGAATTACAGTTAAATACATAGTTTAAAATTAAAAAAAAAAAATAATCAGAATCTAGAAATAAAGGGGGTTTCAGCAGAGATCAACAGCTGTCAGACGTTTAATCAGCAGTCTTTAAATAAAACAATCCTGTATTAAATAGTAAGTAATAGTATAGACCTCAGTTTACCCAGTGATTTTGCAGCTATATGAAAAAGAAATTGCTCATTTCTAAGATTAGGGAAGTAAGATTTCATTATGACATGAAAGATAGTTTAAGATCTGCTTAAGCATATTACATCCAAGTCCACTAAATATTCCACTGCTTCCCACTTCCCAAGGCCAAGTTTTAAACAGTATTTTTGTTTCCTACTTCTATTTCTCTTTTGGATAGTGTCCACAGGCTTTTGGCATAAATCTGTCTGTAAAAGAGTAGGACATAGAACACAGTCATGAGTACCAATTTTGGGAAGTGTGATTATTTCCCTGAGTTGGTTGAAGTCATTAGTGTGCTGAGATGTGCTCCTTCACTTAAGTAAAGTATGGTGCTCATGGTCAAGATATCACTGAAGCTAGTATCTTGATTAAAATGAATAAACCAAGTCCCAGGCATATTAGGTACATTTGGTTCTCTCCATGACTTAGTACTTGGGGGCATTGTATGGATGGTTTGTGATTTCAAACTTAAAATCTTACATGTTGTGTATTACTATATTTTTTTTTTTTTTTTCCATTATAG
>WHYT01017165.1:218334-233050 GCA_009806455.1 Tetrax tetrax | reverse complement strand
TTTTACTAGATTTTTTTTTTTTTTTTCCATGATAGGTACATCTGAATGGCAGATGTACAGACATAGATAGAATTTCCTCTGTAACATGATTATATTACAAAATAGATACTTTTTTTCCCTTGCTTATACAATTCTTTCAAATTTCTCTTCTTAAGTGGTTTCAAATGAAGTAATAGTCTGATTTGAGTAATTAATTTAACAAAATCTTTCTTAAGGTCAAAATTTATTACTTTTAATTTAGTTATATTTTTAGACAGTCTTTAATCATTCTGATGATCAGAAGAAATGTCTCTCTTTTCTAAAACTTAAGTACATTTATGGAATATATGTACAGAATAGAAAATTAAGACAAAATCATACATTTCTTCTTCTTCCTATCCTTGACTATCAAGGCATCTAGAACTCAATCTGAAACCCTGTGCTATTTCTGAATATATATTAATCGTGGCTTGGTTTCCTCTATCTTTTTATTTGAGGTCAGATAATCAGAAAAGAATGATGAACTAAGAAATAGTGTATTATAGTAATAATCTCATTAAAGTTTTGATGAGTGTAAATTTTCAAGACAATTTAGGAATCTATAATGTGAATGAGAAAGGTCACTGGGCTTGAGCTATTCTAAATTGAATACCTAAAAGTTTGTGACAGAAAAGTAGAAATCAATTATTTAAGTTCTGAAATGCAAATTTTTTTAAAAAGTAACAGTGAATTTTATAAGTAAAATATATATATTATAAATTAAATTCAATACATTCAGGAGTTTAAATTATACTTCTTACGCTAGTGTTTTAGAACAGAACTTACAAATAGCTATCTACAAATTAGCTTTTTAGGTCTTTTTTTCTAACAACTCTCACTTAGCTGAAGTTAAACACAAATGATAGAGCTCAAAGTAGTTCAGCCTTCTAAATTAGAAGACTAAAAAAACCTGTGCTAACATAGCAGTGACTTCTTGCTAAGTTTTGGGTTATGTACATTCAGGAGAGGAAGTAACACACATTTTCCTTCCTCCATGGCTGCAGCCATCAATATCCAACCAGTAAGTGCTTATGTACATAGGATCAGAAGTGTTTTGCCATTTGGAGACCCTCTGAAAGTCAGATCTAATGGGATAAAAGCAGCCTAGGTAGATCAGTCCTACAGCTCCCAGTTAAATGCTTCCATCACAAACTCTGGAAAAGCACCTAGACAGTCTTGTTTTACAGGTATACATGACTACAGGGTCATTTTTGTGATGTGACTTGTTCCTTGTTACTCTAGATATGCTAGTTAGAGTCTATTTCAAGCTCTAGCACATTAAAATCCTTTTCACTAAAATGGGCACATAAATAAAACGATAGTGCATCAGCACTAAAAAAAAAAAATGATTTCTGAACTGGTTTAGAAGCTATTTTGTTACTATTATAGTGGATAAAAACTGGACTATGGGTTATCAGGACAACAACATGAAAAAAATGTACTGTCATAATGGCATGATAAGTGCAAAAAAAAAAAAATTTAAAGAATTAAATTAAATTCTACTTAAGTAAACAGAATTCATCTCTGTTATTCTAATGTGTAATCAAGCACTGACTTCTCAAGGGTAACCTATCATTTAAAATATATAAGCTAAAATGAAGCGATGTACTGAAAAAGTATTTGAAGGAATATTTGAAGATAGCTTAACACATTTCTATACAATCAGAAATACTGGCAATGATAATCAAGATAATATAGACACAAAAATAATTCTTTTACAATCTTTACATTCTTCAGGGTCTTTTCTCTTTAAACGAAACAATTACAGTGACTTAAGGAAATTTGCTGGTGAATTAGTAGTTTTGTGTTCTGAGATGCAGCTGAAGTCTGTGAACACTTTTTTAATAGTTGTTTTGCTGGTTTCTTTTTAATAGGTAAATGAAATGTACTACATGAAATAATTGCCAGTTAAGTAATTATGATTTGAAATTTTTGCTCCCCCACAAGGATTCAGGGTGTTGGTTTGGTTTGATTTCATGCATTTAGTGTACTCTGACCTGTTTTTTGTGAAGGTTGAGTTTTTGCTGGGTGAATAGAAAAGTATTCATTTTACAATGAGGTATCCTGTAAGCTAGAAATATTTTTTTCTTCAGTATTTCTCAGATTATATACGACACAGCTTTTTAAAGAGTTTATTAAATTTGAGATTAACTTTTTTTTTTTTTTAAATTGCAATTGGGAAAATTGAGTGGGATAAAAGAGAAATTCTTAATGTATAAGTGTGTGTGTGTGTGTGTGTAAATATTTATATATATAAAAAAAATATATAAGAACTTTACCTTGGTAAGAGTTCCCTTAGGAAGACTATAAATTCTTAAGGGTTTGGAGTTATTTTTTCTTGTGTCTGTTTATCTTATATCTATACTTTTGCATATGTTCTCACTTCCCTGTCCTAAAAAGGGAATTCTAAATGTTCGCTTCTTGTTCTTTGAGATTTGTAGGAAACTTAAGCTTTAGTAAAATAATTCTTTCTCCGTATTCATTAACTTATGGTAAGTCTCAGTATTTCAGCAGTTTGTCAAAGTAAGCAGAATGAAGTTCATAACTTGCTAACCAAATCGAAAGTCAAACGTTGGTGACAATTCTTGTGCAATTCCCTGAAAAGTTTGTTCATTTCTTCAGATAGCAACCTTAGGAATATAGATATTATTAATCTTTTAGTGCCATCTTGTGGCAAGAGGATAATTACAGAGACCAGGTGGTACTCTTCTAGCTCACTGTTTCTATGCCTACCAGTAAAATATTTTGCTTTGGTGATAGATAAGCATGTATAAATTTTTATAGTGACTCTAAAATAGCAAACCAAATCATGCACAGGACAAAGTTCTCTTTTGTTGCTTCTTTTAAAATATCTTTTCAAGAGTATTAATGTAAATATTGATATGAGAAATCTCACAAAAATTGGCTATAATTACCATATAGAAATAGATTTTTAGTCTGTAATGCATTAGATCTCTGTAGAACACTTAAATACTTAATTAGTTCAAGGCAATTGTCAATAAATTTTTATTGTATTAGTGCATTAGATAGCTGTAGAATACTTTAATACTTAGCTAGCTCAAGGCAATATTCACTTCAACATCCTGCAGTGTTTAACAGAAAGCCAAGATCTGTGCTAGCATTCTTGTTTTTCATTTTATTTTCTGATTTTGGCTTGGTAAAATTCATACCAACCTGCATCCAAAAAAAAAGCAGTAACAGCATGGGAATGCTGTTTATTTTGCTGATATTTTCATTGGGATTCAGCAAGATGAGTGATTTTGGTTCTGAACTAAATGAATACAAATTTAACACCTGGAATTTTGAAGATAATGCTTGTAGATGTCTGCAATTAGTACAGATCACATTCTTGCTCAATTTCCTAAGGAGTTTTCTATGTGATAAGTAAGCAAGCAAATATGAATTATCTCTGACTTCCAGCCATGCTGAAAGTTTCTAGATGCAAAAATATTACTCCCTGTCAATAGGTGGAAAGAAAATCAGGATGTCAGTCCTACTATTACTTAAATCAGTGGTTCTCAATCTTTCAGAAGTAAAGATGATTTTTTTTTTTTTTTTTTTTTTTTTTTTTTTTCATTGTTTTGAAAGACAATTATTATAGTCTGGTCCAAATAACATACAAATACCTTATAGTCATTCAAGATTAATTGCAAATTGTAACTTTATGAATTATTATAATACCTTTTTTTTTTTCAGACAAGGGGTATGAAAGTATATGAAGATTAAATGTGCTCATACCTCAGGGCTAGAAAACAAATTGACATTTTGAATTTCAGTCCAGTATTATAGCCACAAAACAAAACCAAATATTACAATATTTTTGATAGTATATCAACCCAGGTGAAGAATGAAATACTATCAATCAAACCGAGCACCAAATGAGAACACTGTTTAACATCTCATCTTTGAAATGGAAGTAGTATTTCATTGGACATTCTTGCAATGTCAGATACTTCTGTCATTTTTTGTACACATGGCCAATACTACTTCATTGTTTACTATATGCTTTCTAAACTTATACAAAAAATAAAAATATGATAAGGATGTTAATATAAGATACATTTTCTACTAATTCTATGGTATATATTGAAATGTTAGTTACTAGAATATGATTTTTAATATGCAATCACTAGATGAGGTACGGTTATATGCTGCACCAGTTCATGACTGTGGTAAATCAGTCGACAGCTGAAGAGTTCCTTTTGGATGGTTAGAGATTGTGTATTTCCTCTGCTTAGAGTTAACTGGGTTTGCTAGAGATAAAACTCTATAGCCTGTCAGCAGGAATGTAGACAAGAATCACAGCATTAATATAAAAAGATACAGAATTTCAGTATTTTTGTACATGTATGTGGCTATGTTAGAATTTTTCCTCCTGATCCCAGTAAAATTATCTTCATAATTAACACACTTGAATGCTTCTCTGACTTCCTGTATCTTTTGGTGCCTTCTATAGTACACATTGCCTACAAGATTAAAGTGGTAGGTGAATTAACTAAAGAGATAATTTCAATTGCTCATACAAGTGAATTCACATGGTATGAATTCCCTTACAAGGAAGACAAACCTAAATATGTGTCATAGTCTTTTTGATAGAAAGGCATGAAGCTTAAGACCGGACTCTAAATAATATATGCTAACAGTAACTACCTTGAAATAGAAAATATCATTTCTACCTTTTGCAATCCATATAAAATCAGTTTCTGTATTTTATTATCTGCTTTCTAGGCTAGGATAGAGTTAGTTTTCTTCCTAGTACCTGGTATAGTACTGTGTTTTGGATTTAGGATGAAAATAATGTCGATAACACACTGATTTTTATTTATTTATTTATTTATTCTGAGTAATGCTTACAATAAGTAAAGGACTTCTCACCTTCTCATATTCTGCCAGCAAGAAGACTGGAGGTACACAAGAATCTGGGAAGGGACACAGACAGGACAGCTGACCCATACTAGCCACAGGAATATTCCATATCATATGATGTCATGCTCAGCATATAAACTGTGAGATGTCAGCGAGGGGCAGTGATCTCTACCTGGGGACTGACTGCGCATCAGACAATGGGGTGTTGAGTGGTTGTGCCACTTGTTTTTCTTGGATTTTGTTTCTACCTTTTCATTGTTTACCTTTTAGTTGAAATAAATAATAATTACTACTATTATTATTTATTTCAATCATTACACCGTTCTTATCTCAACCTCTGAGTTTTCTTACTTTTACCTTCTGATTTTCTCCCTGCTTTCTCCCTAAGCACCTTTGTGGTGCTTAGTTGCCAGTTGGATTAAACTATGACAGAGACATTTTCTGTAACTACAATTTCTAGGCCTAGTAGAATTTACATTGTCTTACATCAAAACATATAGTTGATATTTACTCATTAAGCAGTGTTTTCTGTCATTTCAAAGTAACATGTGAATGATTTGTAGAAATTAAATCTTAAAAAGCTATCTATAAAGTTATTTACCAAAATTTCTTCTTCTTAAGATCTTATTCTGGATAAATACACATTTTTAATGCATGACATTGTAATTTTCATGCGGTTACATTTAATGAAATGTGAGTACAGAATATTTTAAAGAATATTCAGGAGAGGAAAAGTAGAATTCCGTTATATATATTAAAGTTTTGGGTTTTTTTAATTTAGTTTCCGAGGGGTTTTTTTAATGTATTTACTTATAAAAGCTGCAGGTAAGGCAGGCAGCATGCTTCACCTAAAACATGGAGTGAGATAGGCAACAAATCAAGCACAGATACAGAAAGATAGCGTGGCATGTCTTAAGTTACCAAAAAGAACGTCTCCAATGACAAGTGGTTGTGTTTATGCAGTGCAAAAAGAAGGAATGTAACTGTGATAAGTCAGTGGATGTTGCAGAGGAACAGAAGAGTTTCTTGGAGAGAAAGTGTTGTAAGCGTTGCATCTCTTAATTCATATGAGAATGCACTTCATCAGCCTTCAAAAAATTAAGAAAGAGGCCATATGCAAGAGAAGCGTGATATTTAATGATAGAAGAAATAGTGGTTTGGCCAAGGATGAGATTCACATGAGATTGAGAGAATTTACAGATAGTGTTATGTGGATAACAAGGATGTAAAATAAATTTAAGGGACAAAAAGAGAATGTAGATAGTTAGGAAAGTGTCTTGGAAAGATAAAATAATCCAAAGTATCAATGTCTCCATTGAAGTTAAAGAGGGAAGAGAAAATATAGTAAATTTAAATGATTATTCCTATTTGTGGAGCTTCTAGAGGTGAAAAGAAAACAGAAGTAGTTAACGCATTTGTGATTATAGTCAGGGACATGTTGAAATCAGTATAGTACCACTTCAGAATATGTTTTTGAAAGAAGGAATAGCTAGAATTTCTTCATCTCGGTTACCAAGTCTCTTGTATACCCTTTCTGCAAATCACACCTGTTGAATAGTAGATTTTTATCTTTCAATCCCAGTGTGATTAATTTAGTTAGATTTTTAGGTAGGTAAGCAAATATATTATTTATGCTGGAAACTGTTAAATCCTGTATATAAAGGAGAGACTGAAAAGTGTCTGTCACAGAACCAGTCTAGGTGATCAAAAGGAAAAAAATGGTTTTTTGAAACTGTTTCTGGGGTTAGTCTGTCAGCTAAGATTGATTGCTGATCTGTGGAACTTGTATATTTAGTGTGTTCTTCTCCTGACTGTCAAAATTATTTATGTCTAGTGTGACTACCTGCTAGTCTAAGCAACATGCACCTAGGCTGTGGCAATGAAAGAAGAAAATTCATCTTGTTGTTCAACTGCAGTGATATATAACTAACTGACATGTTTTAAGGCCTGAATGCCTAGAGAAATTCTAAATAAGATATAAAGGTCATAAAAGCACAGGATCCCAACAACCATGGGTGTTGGTCTTACATACAAGAAATAGGTGTACCATCTTTTCAGACAGCAGCAGAAACAATCTAAACCAGCCTGTTGCTACAAATTTATCCTTCAGAGATTACAGTTTTTAGGGCAAACCAGGAAGTGCTATTTAAAGTGAAAAGAGAACTGCTAAAATAAGAGTAATGACACTGATATTTCAGATCATGTACTTTTTGGCTTTAGGTTAGAAAATCTTCCCAAACTGAACTTAATTGTTTTCTTGTTAAGATGAACAGAGGAAGCCTATGTATACCTTAGCTGCAAATGAAGCACTTTTTTCCTTCCCTAACTTTTACAGTAAAGAAGTAATTTAAACTGTCTACGAGGTATGAATATACAAATAAGGCAAAAATTCAAATTGTATTTTGATGGACTGATGTAATGAAGTCTATGTGCTTCAGAAATAAAACTGTATTTTCCACAAATAGATTTATACCCATGCCCTTTGATGTAGAGCAAACTGTGAAACACTGACATTGAGATAGCTGTCACTTCTGAGTATTGCAAAGACAATCCAGGAAACAAACGACAAAAGAAATTGTAGCTCCTTAAAAATGTGAGAAAAAACTCCTTCCTTAACAAATTTTAAAACATAATTTTTTTTTACCTGATTTAACAATAATTTGGCAATAGACTTGCAATGTCTTGTGTAGGAAAGAAAATTTTTCAGAGATACTAAAACTTTGTGTCTCTAGAACTGTCTCTCTCCAACAGCATTCAATCAAGTTCTCAGTCAAAGGAAAAAAAAATATATGTTCACTGATCTTATGGTAGTCTTAGACCAGGCTACAGCTCTTTTCTAGCTCCTCAGAGTTTGTGACAGCTGATTTACATGAGAAAGAAATGGTAACAACAATCAGCTCTCCTGCTTTCTCTTTGTTAGTCCACATTGCTATCCACTAGCACTCTGTTTTTGCACTTTCTTGCTCCTCATTTTAAAAAAAAAATCCCGAAGGAGACTTAAATAAAAGATAATTTACATTGCCTCTTTCTGTGTGTTTTAGTACTTTCTCTGAAAGGCATTTTGGTTAACAGCAGCAGTCAGGTGTTCTTGTCAATTAGGCCATGCTTGAAATATTGTGTACTTGTTCATGCGTAAGAGCCCTGCATTTGAAGAACCAGAAGATGTAGGGCTGGTCAGCACTGCAGAAGCTCCTCGTTGTCAGTAGATTTCTGATACCCTCTTCCTAATTAGATGGAAAGAGCTTGCCTTCAGGGAGGGTTAAAAGACACCTCTTACTATGGTTTTTTGATCTTGGAGGATGTACAAAATGGCAGAAGTTTGAGAGCCACTCAAGAATGGAAGTTTGTTGTTAAACTAATGTGCTTTTGTGCATGGGAGACTTCACCTTTTTACAAATGACTTAAGCTTGTGTTTAATTTCCATTACCGTTGACAGGGTTTCATCATATATATAAATTTAAGCACATTTAAATTGTTTTAAAATCTGTGCGGATATGTACACGCTCATGTGCTTTGGCTGACATAGTCCATAATCAAAGCCATGCCTTGTTCTGAGACTTTAATTTCCTAGCAGAAAATAAGAATAAAATGGCTTTGTATTTCTGAGATTAATTGGATGTTAATTGTCAGCCTTATCTGTCTTTGTCTCAGTTTGTGCTTAGCACTACTGTGTTAGGACTACTAATTTTTTTTCAGACAATTTATTGGTTTCCACCTAGATTTTAATAAAAGAGCAATTCTAATCCTTCACATAGTTCTCAGAAGGCAGTGATTTTTTCATAACCTTTTAATGATCTCCAATAAGTATTTGTCAGGTAGTTGATTTAATTGATGTAAAGACCAAGATGAGCACTCTGCTTCAGTAATGAAATGCAGAGGACAGTTGGAATGAATGAATTATATATAGAATACATGCGATCAGAGCTTGTCTTGGAAGAGAAGTCCAAAATGAGAATCTATGCTGAGCTGATCATTCTGACTACCTAGGAAGTGCTTAATGCACTTTTGCTTCAGAGTACATTGCAGAAATTTTCACGTCCAAAGCAATATACAGAATTATTTATTTAATAAAATATCAACATACTATCTCACTAAAAAGGTTACAGTGTTGTAAGTCAAACACTGTCAAATATTTTAGAATTAATTTAGTAATCAAATTATGAGCTTTAATTTATGTGGGTTTTTAATACACAAATTTTACTCCTAAAATTTTAATGTTTGTTATGTTGTCCTTTATGTGTTTCTTTTAACAATGTTCTGCAATGTTTTGGTCATATTTGTTACATCTTAATGTTGCCCAACTGTTACTCAGAACTTTATCACCTGCTTTCTTTCTGTGCTGTGCAGGCGCTGGTATTTTCGTGCTTCTTTTACGTCTCATGTTCTTTGCTTATGACATATTTCTTCTATTCTTTGCTTCTCACATCATATTTCCTACCAACCACAGATGTTTGACTTTCGTCTGTATGATGTAATACAGTAAAATAAAAGTTGCTGGTTCTTGTGAACAAGACTAGGATTCACTGTGATAGGCTAAAAGGTGTCTGAAGTCCTCTGTGAGAAATTTTATTATGTAGCTGAAACACAGAACTCTTTTTTAAGAAATGTGAATTCTAGCTCAGCATATAAAATTTTTGTTACAGTGAAGGGCTAAGTCCTATGCTCTTCCTGGGTTGTATCACCAGGACCCACAAAAATTGGTTAATCTTTGATAGACCTAATTTCAGTAGCAATGTCCTGCAGAAACATGCCACATAAGAGACAACATGGCACACTAGCAAGGAGCAACATTAAAAAATTGTTCAGACATAAACACTCATATCATAAGTCCCTTTACATCTGTCCATAAAAACAGACTGTCTCTAGGTATCAGTACACACATCCAGATACTTATTGGATACTCTATGATAGTTTGCATAACTTTACAAATAGAGTTCTTTTCTTATGTTTCTTCAGTCTCTTACTCGTTGGATAGGCTGCACTGAGGTGAGTTTTATGAGGTTTAACAAGGCTAAGTGCTGGATCCTGCGCTTTGGTCACAACAACCCCATGCAACGCTACAGGTTTGGGGAAGAGTGGCTGGAAAGATGGCTGGGAGAAAAGGACCTGCGGGTGCTGGTAGACATCCAGCTGAACATGAGCTAGCAGTGTGCCCAGGTGGCCAAGAAGGCCAACAGCATCCTGTCTTGTATCAAGAACAGCGTAGCCAGCAGGAGTAGGGAAGTGATCATGCCCTTGTACTCGGCACTGGTAAGGCCACAGCTCGAATACTGTGTTCAGTTTTGGGCCCCTCAGTACAAGAAGGATATTGAGTTGCTGGAGCATGTCCAGAGAAGGGCAATGAAGGTGGTGATGTGCTTGGAGAACAAGTCTTACGAGGAGTGGCATATGAAGCATATGAAGATTATTTAGTGAAATATAAAATAATTCATAATTCTATAACCAATGATTTTTGCTTTGAATCTGACGTTCTATCTCAGCTTCATCTTGGGAACTTGTCCTACTAATTGGGCTGCTTTACATGTAATCACTGAGGCCCTTTCTTTGTAAAGACATCCTGATGAGACTTCGTTATTCTGTTCAAAATCCTTCCATCTGCCGTAATACTTGCTTGTGGGAGGACTGAGAAAAAGTGTTTATAGAGGAGAGGAGAACAAGGAACTCTCAGCTAATTACTGGGAGATGAGATATGTATCCCAGGGTACACACAATATATACAGGGGTATATGGTTTACCCATTTAACACTACACAGGACTGAAAAAGCGAAAAAAAAATAATCTTACTGTACTGTTTTGGGGTTTCCAGCATTAAGACCTGTGTAAAATGTCTAGTCTAGCGGCTTGGATTTTCTTCCTCTTTTGGAGGAACTCTTTGTATGGAAATCTTGTGATCTATTCAAGGCTGTCACAGATATAAGGCATTTATAAACTAAGTAGACAAGACTGGAGAAGGCTAGAAGGTGGGGAATAGCTCATAGAGGGTTAAAATAAGATGCCCAACTCACCCTTCAAACTACTTCAGGATTTAGGAATAGAAACTCTTTCTTTCCGATTCATCCCTGTCCACTGGCTATATATTGTATTAGCATGTTTAAGTAAAAACCCATGAAAATATATAATAAAATAAATGTGAGACAAAGAAGATAAGTTCCTGGGACGTTTCAAGGCTGATGAAGTGGTAGTTTATCAATTTAACATAATGTCGGTCATTTATTTGTTTATGTATTTCTTGGAATTCTTCTCTAAATTAGAAAATATTGATTTGTTTCCTCTGCTTATTCCCGTCACAATCTTTTTGGAAACATAACATTTTATGTTTGTTGATAAATGGCATATCACATTAATGCTAAGTGTGATTTGAAATGGCTGAAATAGCTGTTTCATGAAATGAAACATCATATTGGATACAGGTCATCCTTAATAGCAATGTGATTACAGTTTTCATACTATTTTTCCTCTTCCAGGCAGAATTTTTTTTACATGCTTGGAATCATTCCATCTTCTTTTCCTTGAAGACACAATGGGTATATAAGCATTAACCACTGTGTGTTCAGGCCCTTCGGCTATATTTCTCATTTCCAGTGATGTTAAAAGGTACTTCGGAAAATCCAGTAGTCTAAAGTGACAACTCTTAAAAACCAAATGTAGGGTGAGTTACTACTAAGCAAAATATGAGGAGGCATTTCGTTTTTCAAATTACATTTAATCCCTAGAGGGCTGTGCAAACCAGCCTGAAAATATTACTTATTTTATGTTGACTCTGTGTTAACAGACTTTTTATTATTTTTTATTTCTCAAAGTAGGGTCTATATGATTAAGATTGTCTCCAAAAAAAAAAAAGATTCTCCTACTTTGTTTGGTTACTGTGTGGAAGTGCAAGATATCTGACAGTACATATAATATAATATCCTTTTATTACTTTTTTTTCAGTGTAAATAAAATAAAGTTTAGGGTTGGGCTTCTACATATAGCACTTACAAGATTACGGATAGATAGAGGTGGAAAGGGAAGTTAATCTCCAAGACAGTCTTAAGAGACGAATTGTACTATGTAAATGTGTGCTAGTTCTGTCTGTAGATGTAATTATCATTAAAGTTACAATAACAATTCATTCACTGGGCTGGTTTTGTGGGATTTTTCCCAGCTACAAATCATCTCAACCATTACATCTTGTCATATTCTATAGATAGGGACAACAGATTATCCCTTCTCTTTTACAGAAGTCTTACATATTTGAAAGGTGTAACTTATTCTCCTGTCTCACACACTTTTCTGTTATGACTTGGTGGCACCAGTTTGTTCATTTGTGCCAGGATAGTCATGACAATTCCTCTTTTACACTGACTTCTCCACAATCCTTTTAAGATGTTGTGTTCAAAACCGAATTTGTTGTTCTGGCTGAGCCCTTACCATTATTGCCTGAGTAGAGAAGATATTGTCTATTTTCCTTATAGCTAGTAATCCTCTTTATATATCAGTTTCTTTTTTGAATCCAGATGATGCTATTAAATGATATTCAGTGATTTGTTTGCCTCATTAGCATTAAGACGGCTGGCTCTTACCAATTTTTCTCTGTCCACAAGGCCAGATAATTATTCAATTATAAAAAGAATTTAGAGTGGAATTGGAGTGGAAAATACTTTTTTAAATAAGAAAAAGACTAATTATTCTGAAATTGCTTCAGCCAATTCATGTTGATACTAGCAGTAAATTCATTAAGTCCAGTGCTTTAAAAACCTGTAAATTGCAGCAGACAGTATGTGGTCCTTGAGCACGCCCAATTCCCACACTGAGGTGGTTTTATTTTATCAACACATGAACATGTAGATACTGGGTTGCTGAGTTGTCTGAATGTCTTGTCACTGAAAGAAGACCCTCATAACTTAACATAAGTGGGTTGCCTTTGTCACAGCTGCACACCTTGTCCAATGTTGTTCCATCTCCTTCAGACTGAGTTCACATCACTTCCCTCCTAGGAATTGTTTATGGATTTCTCCATTGTCTTATGTCTCTTGGTTGCAAACTTAACTTGTTACACAGCTAATAGGATTGCAAAGGCTGGCCATTCTCATCTAAGTTCTTCAATTAATCTTTACTTTTTTTTTTTCCCCAGTTTAATGTTGAGATAATAACATCTTGCTGCCAATACTAATTGTATTAGCAAATGCCCTAAATTTACTTTCAGAAATAGTGCTGCTGAGGAAAGACACAAACCTCATCAGTTTGCATAAATAGAGCTTTTAAGGTAGAAAGTTTCCAATTTAATGGGAAAAGGTTGTGGAATAGGACTTGAAAAACACTGAGGCACAGAGGCTTTCAAAAGGTTGCCATGCACTTGCAGACCAGAAGAAAGGACACACACGCAGCATCTGTCAGGACTGAGGATGGAAATGACAGCAGCAGTGCTGCTGCTGTGATCCAGTTGTTCTGTGACCTGACTTCCTGCTGAACTCATTGTCTGTCAGATGGTGTTTGACGTCTTACCTTATAAGGTGCCAGAAAGGTACAAACCTTTCAAAAGCGTGAAAGTGACTTTATATCATATTCAGTGTATGGTCACTTTTTAAACATCTGTCTGTCTTCTAGAGTTGGCATATTCAATGTGTTGGTTTTGTTTTTTTTCTTTTCCCACTATCATACAGCTGTCTTTCTTAAAGAGATGCACTGAGTAATGCTATGAAGACATTGCAAGTTGAAGTTTCATTCGTAGGCACAGGAAAAATTTAAACTGAGTTCTTTGATCTTCACTCTTATAAGAGTTATTAGAGGTAATACATGTTTTACTTTATAATAGTGTTTAAAGGAGAGGGAGGAAATGATTGCTTGACATTTTCTCTAAGTTTTACTAATGTGTAAATATATATTACAGCATTGTAATTCTGTGCTTCTCATCACTTAGGAGAAAATCTCAATAGTTCCTTTAAATATGATAGTATACACTTTAAGTACATGTCATGTTGTGTTCTGAGTTACACCAGTGAATATCTTCAGCAAGTCCACGTCAATTACTGAAGTAGCTGGCCTTTTGTTGCTGTAACTGAGAACAACCCTTGATATTCTTGTAGTAACGTAAATATAACACACTCATTGATGGTAGATTCTTCTGCTAGCCAGTTTTTCTCAAAAAAGTGAGAAGCACTAGATGTAAAATGAAAATGTAGGGAAAAGAAGGGATAGCTGCCAACATATCAAGGAAAATCTATATTCAAATTATAGACTATAAGAAGTAACTCACGGATGACACTGGATAAAAATTGTAAAAGTGAAGAGAGGATTCATAAGAAAAAAAAATCGATGTGATGTATTACCATTTAATTTATGTGACCTTTGCAGTCTGTTAAGAATCACTTTTACTTCCAGTTTGAAACCATTGGTTTTTTGGACCTTAATGAATGGATGTAGAACCTCAAGCAACCTTCCTCCTATGTTTATCTAAAGTCCTAAGCTTCCTGTAATTGCTTGCTTTACTGTAAATGAGAACAGGAAGCTTTACATTTTCAGCATTGCATCTTCCCATGCTGACACTAGTATTGGGTCCATGCATTTTTCTTGGCAGGTGTAACAAATAATGTTTGTAGCAGTATGACAGATTCAGCCTGACATAAGCCTTCCAGAAGGGAGGTGCAGAACCTAGATGCTGTTCTGTGAAAAATATCAAGGCAGACTGGATAAAATAGTAATTCTTTAGCTACTAGTTAATTCATGGTATGCTCTGAATGGAAATGAATTTGTTTCCCTGTGAGCGATTTTGATCACAGATGGTCAACATTGCCTGTATTGAAAGATTCTAGAATTTTGGTTTGTTTTTTTTTTTTTTTTTTTAGAAAGTATT
>WHYT01017165.1:175459-216564 GCA_009806455.1 Tetrax tetrax | reverse complement strand
TTTTTTTTTTTTTTTTTTTTTTTTTAATACACTGTTGACCAACTCAATAAATTCAAAACTTAAATTCAGAACCTCAGATCCAGTAGACTTTTCTTAAGGATCTGTCTGTCATCTTTCCTCATTCAGGGTGTCTGCACAAACCACCAGAAAATACCTAAGATGAATGCCAAGGTCTTGGAAATATCCAAGACATTCTCTTGTTTTCTTCCTTTTACACCTCTTTTAAGAACAAGATTGTCCATAATTACATGGTCTTATTCTAGGCTTTCTTAAGTCCTATCACTGTGTCAGTTCACTTTCCAGTTCACTTTCCAGTTCACTGGAAGTGTAAGTTCACTTCCCAAGGTAAAATAACTAAATGAGCACAAAGATCAATGTGGGATAATAATTCCTTTTAAATTGTACCATGAGTCAGAGTTTCTTTCTTTCTTGCTACCTGATCCCTCTCCTTGCAAACGTTATTACTCTGGTATATCTTCATGCTGTTCACTGTGGATGTTGCTACTTCAGGATTTGTTGCTAAGCAAAGCCATCACCAAATCTTAAATTAATTTTACTCATATTTGAAAGAAACATATAGACACTTCTTGGTCTGCACATCCTGTCTCACTTAATAATATAGATAATTTTTGTAAAATATTTTTAGTCTTCCTATGGACTAAGTCAATTCTGCTTGTTATTCCATTTTGTGGTTGCTTGTCAGTCAACATTCAATTATGTCAATGCTCTACTACTTGAGTCATATACCTACAATAATTTAAGTGTATTTATAGCTCTTCAGAGAATAGCTTTATCCTACAGGTATGACCTTACTATTTTTTTTCTTGTCTACCACACACACCGCCCTCACTGAGCAGATGAATGATTTCACTTGACTAGTAGCAAGTTTGGTCCTATTCATAAACTTGATGACCTCATCAAACAGGCTTGAAACAGGGTAAATAAGTACACGATGCAGAATAGAAGCCTCCCAGAAGAGAATAAATGAAAGATCATGTATATTGTACCTTGAGACTTCAAAAGATGCAATTTGCCTCCTTGCCTGTCACATACTTGCTCTACAATCTCAGGTGATCACTTCATCTTTGCCTTACTTTCTTATTCATTCCGTCTAGAATAACAGACTAGAATAATAAAATAATATATCATTATTATGTTCTGTAGAGTAATAGAAAAGAGTATATTCCGTCTCTGCATCTTGGATGAAGCAGTAATGAATGCCATAAAGACTGCTAATGTTGCTGTCACTGTAATGATCCAAGGACTTACTGATGCAGTATAGCTTTCTTAATAAAGTAAAAATATTTTAGTATTCTGTCTGGTTGTATTTGGAAAAAAAAAAAATAAGGTTCTTTCAAGCATAGAGGCTCTTTTTAAAATTTGTAATAGAAAAAGTGGACTGAAAGACTAAAATGTTGAGGCCAATTTTTCTAATTTTAATTAGATAGCTATCAATTACATAAGCTCTTTAAAGAAATACGTATATATATTTGCCACCAATGAAACAGACTGGTATAAGAAGTGTTCTGAAAAGAAAAAAAAAAAAAGATATTTAGCTCTCAAAGGAAAGAGAGAGTTAGGTAGGTTACAACTTGCAGAAGTACAGGGGGTTAGAAGGGAAGGGAGAGAGATTATAAGGTTCAGTAAAATCAGAAACCCATTTAAGTCCATTTGGCTTCCAGTTGAGTTTTGAAGCTCTGCTCCAAGTTTATCTTTGAAAGGTGTTTTGCTGGTTTCCCTTGAAAATCAGAAGCGAAAGATCCAACACGGAATCACTGTTTTGAAAAAAATGTGTCTCCTGTGGCAGCTGGGTATAGCCTTTCACCAATTACCTGTACAAGTTCATTCCAGAGCAAACTTGTTGCTGATTTCCACCCATGTATTTATCCAAAAAGCATACAGCATAGTGTGTGAAACATGTTACCTTATGCCAAAAAAAAAAACCCCATGTAGAATTCAGTTATCTATTCCTCCAGAGGAGTGTCCTTGTTGGGAAGAGTTCCTCTTCACATTATTGATGTATGTTCTTCAGCACACTGATTTTTTTTCTTCCTGAAATAATAGTTTTTAAGAATTTATTTCATCAAGTAGTGTTCTACGTAAATGACATCTGGACAGGAAAAGTAGGCACTTCCTTATTGGGTTTCACCACAAATTCAGTAATTGTCTTCAGACTATCTCTGTAATAGTCCTATGTTACCGTTTTGTCACATGCTATGGTCAACACACACAAAAAAAATAACCATTAAACTACAGCATATAGAAAACCAGCCAGCCAGCATATACGTCTGTATAACCAGCAACCACAAAAGACAAAAAAAAAAGTTGTACTATACGAACATGTTCCTTAATATCATCAGATTTGCTCAGAGACTGTTTCTGAAATCCACAAGTTTGTATTTCCAGCTAAGCTTGCTAGTCCAATAGAATCTATTGTGTTGACCTAATCTCTCTTATGTCAAAGACTGAGACAGTAACAGAGATTGTATAAAGCATAGAACTATATATATATTGCAGGAGGTATTCAGAACAGTCTTGATACAAGTGTGGAGCCCAGGATCAGAATAAGCATAATTTCATTTGTCCAATCAGTGCCTACCTCTATGTTCTTATACAGTAGTGCCAGTATATGTATAAAGGATGTTTACTGAGTGCGAAGAGCTTTCTGAGTGACACTAGAATTACAGTGCTGGTGGAGTTTTACAGTACACAGAAGCATGCTTAAGAGAAAATTTCCTTACCTCCAACGTTTCTAATTGACCCATGTCCACCATGCTCATATGTGATGCCTATTGTAAGGGTGATGAGCTACTTAAGAGCAGATCTCTCTTTTTAAAACTAGTCAAGACACATCAATTTCATTACTGAGAAAAGTAAAAAAGGTGATTTTTTAAATGATGTGGAGATCTTTATAATTAATCCTGGTGTAAGACTAATTTTGAAAAGTTGCCAGTTGCAGCCTGCTGTGTACTGTTTTAAAGCAAGGACTATTTGTTAAAAAATAAGATGTGATCTTCTAATTAGCTCTTGTCATCATGCATACATGCATAGTTTCACATTGTATAGGCAATATAAAATTTTACACTGCCTAAACTGAAGGCACAAAAGCACAAAAGGCTACAGATTATTATACAGTATACATATATGTGGTATATTCTTAATAGGTTTCTTGTCATGAGTTAACGTTTAAAACAACGTACAAACAAGTTAGAAGGGAGGCTTTACAATTCCAACTCACTAATGGTGAAGAAATTATGATAGTTTGGTCCAACAATAGCAAACCAGTATAATAAATTATATTACCACTTCCTACCTTTTTTTTTTTTTTTTTTTTTGTAATTTCAGATCATCCTGGCCCAACAAACTGCAGTTACCCCATAAAGGAACTTACTTATATTTTGCTACACAAGCTGAGAATAATAGAAAGAGGTATAGCAGGACTGTCTCATATGATAAAATAATTATAAAGGAATTAAACACAAGGTGAAGCTCCAAGCACTTTAAGAAATACTTATAGTAAAAAATTTCAAATGCATTGCAAATACATTTTCTTGTCATTCAACATTTATTTTTTAATGCCAAATATAACATTTATGGACTTTGAGAATAATAAATTGCATTTTTCAATACCTACACTCTTATTCCAATAAATGCGAGTGATAAAATCATATGCTTTAATAAATTTTCCTAAAATGTGATCCTCTTTTATATTTCAACTGTGAGCTCCCGTGAGTAATGGTTGTTTCCCTTTCATTCTGTGTACTAAGAATGAACGTAATCCTTCTGCTATCATTTAATTAGCAGGAATGGGACTATCCATGCTGCAGGCACAGGCACTAACACAAGTTTGAGGAGCCTCTGTGTAGACATCAATGAACATTTTATTAAATTACACAGTTTTCTAAGCAGGCAGGGCCTCTCAATGCCCCAATTCTTTATGCTTTAGTGAACTGCCTCCGCTTTCTGAAGCTGTAAGGTTTCAGCTTGAGCTGAAGATATAAACTCCTGATGAGATTATGGTGAGTTTTTAGATATTGGACACGCTTCTCTGCTTATTCTGTTTCTCTAATAAGACTTGGAGTTTGCTGGCAGGTGAAAGCATTGGATAACAAAGACTAGAAGATTTAAAATTCCACCTGCCCTGAAGGAGAAGAATGTATTTTTCGTAACTGTTCAGCATTATTCATTAAAGTTCACCCTGTTCAGGAAAACTCTTCAGTACAGGCAGAAAGAATATTAAGTACCCAGGTCTGGATATTCAATGATCTCTTAGTTTTAGCTCTTGGCAAGACCCAGAAAGAATTTTCTGATCTTTTCATTTCCAAAGAAATCATGGTCTGTCAAAAATGGACTGAAATGAATATGAAAAAAAAAAAAAAAAAGATGTTAACAAAATCTCTTTAGTATACACTCCTGTGTCTAAATTACAATGTTATAGTGATGCAAATAGATGTACTTTCTCTAATAAATCTCTGTTTTCCTCCTACTCCATACTTCTTCGGAGAAGAAAACAACAATCTGGAACTTCTTATTTCCTGCTTCCCATCAGAATGGGCCATTGTTCTCCTCTCCACCATCACTCGCTTCTCTTCTCCTAGCATGCATGAAAAATATCAGAGCAGGTTTGTTTTGTTTTTTTTAAGTGTGAGAGGTGTTTTTAAAACATTATTAAATAAACAAAGAAAGAAAGGAAAAAAACTATAATCAAATACTAAAAGCTATAATTAGGTTTGGTTTTTTTTTTTCTTTTTAGTAAATGAAGTAGAGCACTACCTTATTTATAAAAGAAAAAAGTATGCTTATAATAGAATGTGGATTTTTAAAAGGCAGCATTGCCATGGGCTAAACACAAAGAGGATAACCGTTTAAGAAGGCGTACATGGGATGAATTTACAGTGGAGTAGGAAAAAGCTAAATTCACTGTCTGTCTGGAACAATATAGCAGACAATTGATAGGATAAATGCAACTCCAAAATCTTATGGATGGAGACTCAGAGGACTGCCACAGACCTTATCTAAATGGGAGGGAACCGTGTGGCTAGGATTATATCATTTGATCTGGAAGAGCATGCTATGCTGGCTGGTAAGCAAGGAAATTTAAATTGCTTTCAGCCCACAATGGTAAATCTACAGCTGCTTTGAGATGAAATCAGATAAATGGAAAAGAATGGCGTTGAGCTGGAATGAATAATGCATATTCATATGTATGGCCACTGGTAAGAATGGCACCAGAGGTAGGAAGACATAATGAGGGAGAATAATGACATAGAAAAAGACGAGATAGAATTCTACAGGATGGAGCTTGAAAAGATCTTGAGAAATCCTCTGGTCTCACACCAGCAGCAAGCAGCACATTTCTGAAAGTAGTTTGCTCGGACTATTCTTCCAAAGCTTCAATCATATCTCATTTTAGCTGAAAACTACCCCTGCAAATATATAGGAAATTTTTCTTCATGCTTAACCTAAATCATCGTTGTTGTGATCGGAATAAATTGCTTCTACTATCTCTGATATGCATTGAGAATAATTTCTTACTTTCAAATGAATTTCTGTTTTTGAAAACTACAGTCTTACCACCTCCTTCATCTTCTTTTCTTCCTGTAGACTAGGCAAATAGGTATAGTTGTTCTTTCCTCAAAAATAACACTTTTTCCCTTGTTGATAACCTGATTTCAGATTGTTTACATACTGATACTGTGATGTTCAAACCTGGACATAGCATTTGAAATGAGGCTGACTGGAGAGGAAGGGTTATTTCATACTTCTTAAGAATAATATTCCTGTTTACATATCTTCTTTCTTCCTTTTTCTTTCTTTTTTTTTTTTTAAGATGAGTGATTAAAAATAGTTCACCCTGGTGAGATTGTTCAGAACTGTTATACTCCTGTTCCTCCCTTAGTTTCTCCAGAACGGTGTCTAGGTAGTTTCTTCCTATGTTGTCCAGCCTATTATGATCTTTCCATTTCTTTTTTTAAAATCATATCCTGTACATTTCAGATAATTTCTTTAATTTTGGGGGGAATACTTTGAATATTAATTTTGGGATTTGGGGTTGGGGAGTTTTGTTTTTTTTTTTTTAAAGAATTCTGGAGGTTTTTTAATGTGCTCTAGAAATTTAATAAATTCTCTCTTCAATTGTTCATCCAAATTATGTGGAAAAATACTGGGTAGCTATGAAAACCTGTGAAAGTTAACTCAGTATATATAATTGGATAGGAAAGAGTCATCTAGAAAGGAAAATAGGATGCAGCAAGGAATGAAATGTGAGGACCTCACAGGGTATAGAAATGATAAAGATTCAAACAACTTTTGCACATCCACAAGTCACCTACTATGCTGTAGGCATAACTTGCCTCCCAAAATTTTAGGGACAAAGGTAAATTTATATGTCTACGTAGAAAATTATCGTAATAGTCTACTAGTCTCAATGTCTTGCTGTGAGAAAAAGTGAATTCACCATATATAGAGAGCTAAGAATTATTTTTAGGTATCCAAGTAATCTAATTAATACAGAAAAGCCTCATTAATCAACAAAAAATTGTTATGCAAGATAACTTACGAATATCTTCTGCCTTTTCTATGGTATTTTGTTCATCCTTTCAATGTCCCACTGTGTCTTAAGACTGAAGGTTTCAGTCTTCCTTCAGAAAAACAAGGAAGAGTTGCAGTGAGGCATCTGGAGATCTTTACAAGGAGGAAGACAATATTTCCCCACAGCAGAAGAAGTAGGAGAAGTGTGCTATTAATGCTTTCTTTTTCCTCAGGTTAATGCCCAGTTAGGGTATTTTAATCTATTTTTTGATTATGACATTTACTGAACTACCAGTGAAAGGTAGACTGAATCTTTAACCTTCCACTTATAAATAAGTATAGTGCATGTTAGCTGATTTTTTTTAATAAGAATTCGGACTTGTACTATATAAATATGCTTAAAAATAAGACCTGAGGTATGTTTCTATCTAATCTCTCTGTTGCCTAAAATATTTCTTAACTCTTGTAGCAAAAGTTATAAAGCTCAGTATTTCCTTTTCCTTTGTTTCCACTGCTTGTTTTTCAGTCTTTGTCCCCGAGAACTATGAAAATAATATGACAAACTCTCATTTGAGTGAAGTAGTTTTCACAATTGCAAAATATGATTACTATTACTAATTAAAATACATAATTCCTGAAATGTTAGTTGTTTTTTTAGTTTGGCATCAAACCACGCATACTCTATTCAAATTCCTAATTGGATCAAGGATTACAGGACCTCATAAAGAGGATTGAGTTCTAAAGTTCAAAGGTATAGCTGACTACTTTGCAAATTCATGTTATAATTTAATAATGCAAAGTGTGGTCACTGCAGTGTGTAAAGTGTTCCACTGGAGGCTAAGAAGTAAGCAGCTTATTGACAATTTACCTATTACCTCCTTAGTTCAGAAGTTGGCAATTACATCATGAAACACCTTTAGGCAACTTCGTTGGGATGCAATAGATAAAGCAAGGAAAATAAATCTATAATACGAGGAATTATGATGTTGTAATGCATTAAGAATTGACCATTTGAAAGAGCTCATTTGTTTAGAGCTCATTTGTTTACTTCAAGTACTCTTAAAAACCTTTATTAAAAATGTTGTTTTCTTCCCTTAAGGGATAACTGACACCTATAAGTTACACTTACAGAGGGAAATATTTTGTGGTGTTTTGAGTAAGTCTCTTGCAAAGATGTCTGTTTAAAGTACTTGCTTCATCATACTGTGCTCTAGAGCATTAGAACTTTCTTCCTGTTTTTGATAAAGAGATGGCAAATAAGTTAAAACAATTAAATTAACTTAGCTGGAGGCTCTTCTGAGGCTCATTGAAAATGTATCTTTTTCTGCACTTAGCTTCCTTCCTACTTCCATTTTTACTAGCTTGTTAAATAATTCTCATTATTTCAAAACCTAATCAGAATTTTGAATTTCATTTATGACATCATAAACCAGGAGTCAGAGTTCTAATGAAATAGAGAGGCATCTTAACAAGCTACCTACTTCAAGGAGGAAATCAAAATGGTAGCAATTGTGTCTCATGTCTGATGGCTGTAGCCACATTGAAAGAGGGTCTACAGCCTGTGGGAGTAACTCTATAATGGCTGGAGTGGGACCAAAGATTTGAAGAAAGGGGGAGGAAAATAAGAAAAATTTCTCACTGTAGCTGTATGTAAGAATAGTGCTGTTGGTGTCACCTCTGCAGAGCAAGAATGAAACAAGAACAAAATATGCTCCAGTATCTTCCATGATAATAAAATTAAAGATTGTTCTCCTCATAAAATTCTAATGTAGTTTAAACTATTTTGTCATGAAACATCTTCAGTTCCAAAAATATATATCTTTTGTATAAATATAGCAAAAAAGGACTGAAAGACAAGATTACAGATGTGAAAAGATAATGGCTCCCAACTGAAACAAACAGAAATGGTGAAAACAGAAATGGCATTGCATAAATATCATTCTTTAAACAAGCTTTTGAAATGTTACACAATTAAATTCAGTTCAAGTTTGACCAAGGTTAAATATTGGACAGAAATTGTAAATGGCAGCAATCCCAAGTAACATTTTTTTTTTGCTGTTCAAATTTTCACTAGAATCAGAAAATTACTAAAATTTATTGATTAAAAAAAAACATAGACAAGCTTTTGATCCATATTACAATTTTTGCTATAAATTTAATTCTGCTGACTTCCAAAAGCAGTTATACATAAATGCAGAAAGGCAATCAAAAAGAGGAATTTTTTTGCTAAAGAAATAAAATCTCAGCTGTAAAAGATCAATCTCCTGGAGCAACCAATATATTTGAAGTCTTATTGAGGACTGCATCAGTTAAAGGTATTCATGGCTCATCTTCTGTGTCCCTTAAATCTCATGAAATTCAAATAGCATGATTTTTTAGTATTATTAGGGGAGTTAGCATGACTGAGCAAGCAAAATATAATCAAATTTTGCAAAAATTGTATTTAAAATCACATTTATATTGTTGGAGATACATTTAAACATTTTCTTCTAAGATCTGAGAGGTATACAAGTGATTCACCTGTGGAAAGTGAGAACTACATAATTGCTTAACAAGCTGAAAGCTAATGGTGAAATGATTAATAGCTTCAGTGATGACTGATCCATCTCCTCCATACCAGAGATTGTTCCAAGAAAACTCATTAAAAAGCACTCCAAAACAAAAATATGTATAAACAAGAGCAGAGCTTGGTTCAATGTTCCTCCATAGTAGGTTTAATGCAGTTTAGAAGGATATTACACAGACATATGGAAGCTTGACCATATTTGATAGTTTTCAGAAAGCTTTAATTTTGTTTGATTTTTTTTTTTTTTTGTTCATTTGTTTCTTTTCTATTGTGAGAAAAAATTGAGAAGTGATCTTCTGGAAGAAAAGGTAGAGAGAGATTTGAGGAGAAAGACTGGTGAAATAGTGTCATTTAAATTTTTTAAAGCCATTTAAAATTATTCTAAAAAATACTTACTTGAAGCCAGCAAAACTATTACAATTCTGCTGAGTTCTCATGCCGTCTTCTAAGACAAGATTTTCACCAAAATTTAGACTTTTTTTCCAATTAGTTTTCCAGGGAATTAAAAGACCAGATTATAACTTTATCTTTCTCCATTGACTGTTCCAGGTCTGCCAGTGTAGTACAGAACCTGAGTACATAATGCATTACAGAACTAGGACTTTTATCTATTTTCTGTAGTTATCTATTAAAAGATTTCCTTCATCTAATTCTGTTCAAACACTTCCTTAATTCCAGTGTTATTTATTTAATTGTTATTAGTTCAGTCTGCTTTATCTCATATTCTATCTTATTTTTAAAGGTAAATGTTATTGCTTTAGTGTACACTACTATCAAACTCATTACATTTAAAGCAGGAAGCTAAACTCCAACAGGAGTCTCGAGGGAGGGAAAAGACCTTACTGGCACTTACATCCATTAAGCAGCCATGCTTGCCAAGTCCATGTGCATTAGCTACTTTTGTAACTTTAACAAAATTCATCTGAGTTTTCATTCTGCTGACCTAATTTAACAAGAAGGAAATTCAATAACAGCTCCTAATATTGAAGCATTCTTTCCCAAGAGGAATTTAACAACACTTCTACATCAAATAATAATGTGTGAATAATAGAATATATATACTGATGGCAACAAGAAAGTGAAAAAAGAAGAAAAAAAAACCACACACACAAAATATATCTCCATTTCAAAAAAAGCCAATAGCTTTCCAATTTTTAGGGAAACTAATAATATTCTGAAGATCAAATTTGAAGTTTGAAATTCCTATGGTCTTTAAGAAAAAAAACATTTCTAAGTATCTGAGAATAAATCATGGTTCTTCTCTCTCACTCAGTATACCTTTATTTCAAAGGAATGTAACTATGAGCTGTGATAAATAATTTCCAAGTTGGAAGACCACATCATATAATTCAGCATACATTACTAGCGGTTTATATTAGAATAGATTGTTCTGGGTAGTATTCAAAGTTCACAAATCGAGTAAGTGTCAAAGTTTCAGGAGAAAGAAAGAAGGGGTAAATTGAATTATATATAATCTTCTATTTATTTAGAGAAATGGAAATGAACACCTGTGTGTTACTGTGAATAGTCTTCGGACTGAAGTCCTTGAAAGCCATGGCTTTCGGAAGTTCTTTAGTCTTCCAAATGCTGGAGGAGAGGGGAAAATATTCTCCTGAGTGAATTTAACTCTGAAGACAAAAGCTGGTTCCTGAACTGAATCTGTTCAGCTATTAACACACACATACACATGCATGCACACACCGAGAGTTTTTAATTGCAATAAATCACTACATTTCACAGCTTTTCCACTGAAATTTTATTGCAAATTCTTTTAATCAATGCAAGCTTACTGGAAAGTAGCACATCTTTATCAAACTGAAACACAGAAAGAATTTCTAAATTTTTACACAGCTTCTCTTTGAAAAAAAAATATTTAAGATGATAGTGAGCTATAGTATAATGTTTTTGAAATCAGAGGACACATGGAATTTTTGTGTGCAATGATACTTAACTATCAAAGTAAGAAAAGAGGAGAAAAAACAAGGCAAGCTTTTTATACTTGAGTTTTCTGCCACATGTGGAAGAATATACAAGGAACCGCAACCACCATCCATGCATTTTTTTTTCTGTGAGCATGCAAAAAAAAAACCCAAAAAACCCACCAACCAAAACAAATCCTGAGTAAAATTTGCCAAAGCTACACCCTATTAAGAAGATAAATCGTAGGTTTTCATGTTTTAGTGAAGGAAAACATTATGAAATTATCTCACGAATAACAATTGTTACTTTTTAAATGCTGGGAAGGAAGAAAACTGAAGAGATCCTGGCTAAATTTGTCTTGTTGAAATAACACCTCATGGTTCTGTCATAAGGAAAAGCTAAAAGAAATCAAAGCAAAACAAAAAATAAAGAAAGAAGTGGAGGCAAAACAAATATGAGTTAGGAGAGGCTTGCCTTCTCTCTGCAATATCACTTCCCATGATGAGATTGATTTCAGTACTTTCCAAAATTCAAGTTATTCAGGATACTTGCAAAACAGGCCTCTGTTTTTTTAAATACTTCCTACATTTTAAGGCTAAGTTTGCATCACTCCACATTGCAAAATCATCTCAAGAACTTTTTCTACTTAAAAGTCTGCTTCTTGTCATACTGTATTTCTTGTGATGCATATGATGTTCTCTTTTACCATTTAAAACACCTTGGAGAACTAGTATTTTACCATTTCCTCATTTCTAAAACTGCTTTGTGTTGACTTTTCAGTCCTCTTGATAGTAAGATTAATAAAACACTGGAATTCTTGTAAATCAAACCGTGTGGAAAACATTTGAAGCAAAGGCAGCAGTATTTAATGTGCAAGTTTCAGCAATATTAATCCCCCAGTTTATATAGAGAACACTCTTAGAAGTTTCTAAATTGAAAAGTTTTAATAGGGAAAGAGTTTATTATCTCAGGGTACTCTTACTCTTTCTTAGGAAGTGTTTTGACAGCAGTTATCTAACATATTCACAATGTTCTTCCTATCTGGATAACCTTCATATTCCTAACAAGGTTGCTTTCTATGTCACAATGCTTTGTATTTGCATGGTACAGTAGCAGGAATGTTGAATACTAGGGAGTGAATGCATTTCAACTTACATTGTCTCTTCTCTGTTAAATTACAGGATTTGGTTACTATGTACAGTTCAGAGATGAATTGCTGGAAAGTGCTTAGCTGCATCAGCAACTAGATACCTAAAAAGCAAGTCAAGAAAAACAAAACTGTAAACTCCACAGCTGGCCAGCTTGAAGAGCATCAGCAGTGGAGAGCTATGACAATACAGCAAGTGCTATTACTTCTGCTGCTCTGGATGTGGCTGCCACATCCCTGTCCTACAGAAATGCTGTTCAGAAGGACTCCTGATCTCAGACCCAAAAGTTTTGGGGGACATGCATCAGGGAATGATGGAAAAGCAATTCATCGCCAGAAGCGAGGCTGGATGTGGAACCAGTTTTTTCTTTTAGAGGAATACACAGGATCTGATTATCAGTACGTAGGCAAGGTAGGTTTTTCATTAAGATTTCTGTATAATGGTCAAGTTTACCTGACTTACTCTTTCTACAGAGCTTTAGATTCTATGTTTTGTTCTAATGGGTGGGTCTAGCTAGAGCCACCAAGTTGATAGTAATAGTTAAAGTTATTCAGAAATATTTGAATGAAACAAATTAAGATATTTTTGACAAATTTGTTTGCTTTAGGACATCATTTCTAGAATAATAGAAGCATAGAATTGTTTAGATTAGAAAACACCTTTAAGATCATTGAGTCCAACTGTTAACCCAAAACTGTCAAGTTCACCACTAAACCATGTCCCTTAGCACCACATCTACAAGTGTTTTAAATGCCTCCAGGGACAGTGACTCAACCACTTCTCTGGGCAGCCTGTTCCAGTGCTTAACAACCCTTTCAGTTATGAAATTTCTTCTAATATCCAACCTAAACCTCTCTTGGAGCAACTTGGAGCCATTTGTTTCTGCGCAATCACTTGTTACTTGGGAAAAGAGACTGACATCCACCTCAGTACAATCTCTTTTCAGGTATTTGTAAAAAGTGGTATCTCCCCTGATCCTCCTGTCCTCCAGGATAAACAACCCCAGTTCCTCAGCTGCACCTCATAAGACTTGTTTTCTAGACTCTTCACCAGATTAGTTCCTCTTCTTTGGACACATTCGAGCATCTCAGTGTCTTTCTTGTAGTGATGGGCCCAAACCACAACACAGAATTTGAGATGTGACCTCACCAGTGGGGAGTACAGGGGGACGCTTGCTGGCCATGCTATTTCTGATTCCAGCAGCTTGTTGTTGGCCTTCTTGGCCACCTGGGCACACTGCTGGCTCATATTCAGATGGCTGTCAAACAGTACCCTGATGTCTTTTCCACCAGGTAGCTTTCCAGCCACTCTTCCCCAAGCCTGTAGCATTGCATGAGGTTGTTATGACCAAAGTGCAGGACGCAGCACTTAGTCTTGTTGAACCTCATACAATTGACCTCGACCCCTTGATTCAGCCTGTCCAGATCCCTCTGCAGAGCCTTTCTACCCTCGAGCAGATTGACGCTCCCACCCAACTTGGTGTCATCTGCAAACTTACTGAGAGTGCACTCAATCCCCTCATCCAGATCATTGACAGAGATATTAAACAGAACTGGCTTGAGTACTCAGTCCTGGCAAACATCACTTGTGACTGTATTTAACTCCAGTTACCATGACTCTTTTGACTTGATGATCCAGCCAGTTTTTTACCCGGCGAAGAATACGCCCATCCAAGCCCTGAGAAGCCAGTTTCTCCAGGAGAATGGTGTGGCAAATGGTGTCAAAGACTTCCCTAAAGTCCAGTCCCAATATCCATAGACTTTCCCTCATCTACTAAGAAGGTCACCTTGTCATAGAAGGAGATCAAGTTAATCAATCAGAACCTGCCTTTCATAAACCTATGCTGACCAGGCCTGATCATCTGGTTGTCTTGTATGTGCTGTGCAATGGCACTCAAAATGAGCTGCTCCATAACCTTCCCCATCACCAGAGTCAGACTGCCAGGCCAGTAGTACCCTAGATCCTCCTTCCAGGCCTTCCTGTAGATGGGCATCACATTTGCTAACCTCCTGTCAAATGGATTGTCCCTGGTTAGCCAGGACTGCTGATAAATAACTGAAAGTGGCTTGGTGAGCACTTCTGCCAGCTCCCTCAGTACCCTTGCATGGATCCCATCCAGCTCCATGGACTAAGTGGTGTAGCAGATTGCTAATCATTTCGCCTTGGATTATGGGGGCTTCGATCTGCTCCCTGTCCCTTACTTTCAGTTCATGTGGCTGGGTACCCCGAGAACAATTGGTCTTACTATTAAAAAGTGGGGCAAAGAAGGCATTAAGCACCCCATCCTTTTCCTTATCCTTTGTTACTATGTTTCCCCCTGCATCCAATAAAGGATGGAGATTCTCCTCAGCTCTCCCACCAGCAGCCGACTGAATCCCTTCTATATCAAAATGTATTTTATAATTCATTATAAAATTCTTTTTCAACTCTTTCTCTTTGAAAGTTTAGTGTTTCATACAAGATAATGCATTCTTTTTCTTAAGTTATGTTTGAAGAATGCAGCCTATTTTGAAGAAAAAATGTTCTTCATCTTTAACTCTACTTGAACTTCAGTAAACTGCAGTGAGTAAAATCTGTTAGCAACCATGTGATAGAAATGAGGTGGTTAGGAAGTAAACTACAATAGAAGTCAGCAGAACTGCACATATAACTGCGCAATATGCCAGATGCCTACATAAAGGACAATGGAAGTGTTCTTTACATTATTTTTCAGTTAATGTTCATGTTTTGTCATGTGATTTATTGAAAAATATATAATGTATAATGCCACAACAATATTCAAACAGGTACAAGGAGTTAACGCAAAACAGTAATTTGCTTGAAGTGGAAGTAAATGTCAGCAGTAATGGCTACCAGTCAGCATCTATGGTTGGTGATAAACACAGAAATTTCATTTTCTATAATCTATATGTTCAGTTTTCACATGTTTTTGAACTTGTAAAATACTCCAGAGAAATACTGATTTGTTGAAAACCAGAGAATCACAGAGTAGCTGAGGTTGTAAGGCACCTGTGAAGATCATCTAGATCAACCCCTCCACTCTAAGCAAGGTCAGTTAGAGCTTGCTTAGGACTATTTCCAGTCAGATTTTAAATATCCCTACAGGCAGAGACTCCACAATCTCTACGGGAAACCTCTTCAACTGTTTGATCACCTGCTCAGTGAAAAGCTTGTTCCTCTGTTTAAAAGAAATCTCCTGTATTTCGGTTTGTGCCTGTAGCCTCTTGTCCTGTTACTCGGGTCCACTAAAAAGAGCCTGAGTCGATCTCCCTCACTCTTTCCCATCAGGTATTTATATATGTTAATTGTGTCCCTGATGAACCTTCTCTTCTTCAGGATGAACAGTCCCAGCTCTCTCAGTCTATCCTCACATGAAAATTGCTGCAGTCCTGTAATCATCTTAGTGGCCTTTTGCTGGACTCTTTCCAGTAGGTCCACATCTCTCTTTTACTGGGAAACTCAGAACTGGACACAGCTCTCCAGGTGTGTCTCACCAGGGTAGAGCAGAGAGGAAGCATAACCTCTCTTGATCTCCTGGTGATGCTTTTTCTAATGGAGCCCAGGGTGCCATTGACCTTCTGTGCTGCAAAGGTACATTGCTGGCTCACGGTCAGCTTGCTGTCCACAAGGACCCCAAGGTCCCTCTCTGCAAAACTGCTTTCCAGTCAGTTGATTCCCAGCATGTACAGGTGCATGGGATTATTATATTACAAAATATTTATTGAAAGCATTAAGAATGTTGCAGGGGGTTGAGAAAGGAAGTGCTTATGAAAATTTACAAAATTTAAATAATAAGTAAAAATTTAAGAGTGAAAGCTTGTGAATGAGTAAACTGCCTCTTTCCCACTTTTTATTTGTTAGTTTGAGTCTGTAATTTTAACACTAGCGTTTGAATGATACAGCCATTTCCAAAGCATGTTGAGAGCCTTGTAAATAGTCCCTATATTTATTTAATACACTTATCAAGCATAAAGTCATGCCTGCCAAGTGTTCCAAAGTATTTAGGCCAGTTCCTCAGTCCAAACCAGATTGATACCTTATTAAAATTTACCTTGCCCACAAAATAAGCAGTATAACTGTATCAAAACAGTATACTATTGTACTCAGAAGAGTATTGCTCACAGAAGTCCTAGGGAATAAATAGCTTTGCAGGGCATCCTGAATTTCAAATTATTTAGGCTTCTTCAGAAACCTGCTGATTACTTTTTTTTTAATTGCATTATTCTTGAATATTTATCCCAAGTTATAAAGCGTGAGTGATGATACTTAATAATTTTTTTCTAGCTATGATGAGTGAAAGAAGACTCTTTAGAGGGGAAAAAAGGTTAACAGTTTAATAGGCTAACTCATCTGCATTAGAAAAAGAGAGAGAGAACTACTTTGGCTGAGTGAAAACAAGTGTTTGCAAATGACAAGTGATAAGTAAAGATAAGTAAAATGGCAAATAAAGAATACAGAATTGAGAAGAAACTTGAGGAACAGTTAAGACTACACTTTCCCCTTTTTTACTCCAGTTAGAGAAAGAAAGTTGCTAATTTGAGCAAGCACATTTTAGATTGACCTGAGTATATAAAGTTGCCCTATAGTAATTTTCTGACAAGTTTGGGAAAACTGTAGAAAATATATGCAAAATGAAGAGTATCATAGCATTGTATTTGCACGGGGAGAGTTTTACACAAAAGGAAACAGATTATATGTTGAGATAAAAACTGACTTCAACTTATTTTGAGTATATAAAAAAAGATTTTTCTTTCAAACCTAAAAAGTATACTCTAATAGTTGTCACTTAAAGGAAGAACTGCTCTGTACCAACAGTGTCTTAATCCATAGCCATTAGAAATAAATTTACAAATAAATTATTCATGCACATTAATTTTTTTTTTTCCTTCCTTGCCATTTCTTTCATTCTTGCAGATGTTTTTCTCACTTTGCTTTCTGAGCAATTTCATCACAATAGTTCTATTGCACAAAGGATCAACTGACATGAATTTTTCAGTACTTTGAAAGACTGTTCTTAGTTACACTGCAGTGTTTTTATATATCAAAATATAATTTTTCATATATTTGCACATAAGTTTATATATAATTTTGTGTATGCCATATCAGAACTGTAACCAGAAAGGATTATCCTGGCAGTATTCATAATTGTATGCTTTTAAGTACACCCATTATGTTTGGCAGTGTAAAGAGCAGAACATGTCAATCTCATTTAGTTCCTTTCAGTTTGAGAACCCCAATACAGACAGGATTCTGAGGAAAAAATTTGGAGTATTAGCGCCGTATGCATACATGACACAGTTTCAAGAACAACAGTTACTGGTTTGTAGCCTATTTTTTTTCTTTTAGTAACTGTCTGTGCCTATTGACGCTGTGGATGATATACTACAGAACCGATACCTGAAGGAAAGTCCACATCCTTAACTTGATAAAGCCTGAAAGACAGCTATTCCAAAAGTGACTTTGATTTTAGATGTCTCAGCAAGAGCATAGCGTGTAATAGAAGTGTGAATGGAACCCAGGAGAGCTTACCACCCAGTCATAAAGATGCAAAGTAGGGAAGCCTCAGATGTTTGTATTCTAGTTAAAATGTATATGTATTGGAATTAAATATACTGTTTTAAGTTAATGTTGCTTATATTCCTTCATATTGCTTAGTGTTGTTAGTATTGCTTCATATAGTCCATAATACGATGAGAAGTATTGTACATAGAATTTGGCAACCTCAGAGGTAAAAAGATAAATCTTCCTGAAAGTCTATGTTCTGTCCCTATAGAAGAATAAAGATTAGTTAAGATCACACATGCGTAGACTTGTCACTGTGGAGAAACAATCAACTTTAAGGAACGATCAAACAAAATAATTTCCTGAAAGAAATGAAAGCCAGAAACCATCCTGGGCAGGAATTTGAACAGACTTTCTTTCTGATAGCTATCAAAAATACTGGTTTTGGAGACGGTTATACAAAAGAGCATATTGTCTTGATTTCAAAGGGTTTGTCATCAAGTGGGACAAAAAAAACCCAAAATCCCAAAAAAGGTGTTGCTCTTGTAGCAGCAACAGTATTTTGATTTCTGAAGAGTGTTTTTTTCCATAGTTCTTTCTTTTGTAAAGACCTTTGGTGCAATGAGAGACTGAAGAGCAGGATTTTGAATTGAAAGTGCTCATATGCAGGCATAATATTTGGTGTGAAGATCTGAATGAGCATAAAATGCCTTCCCTTTCAGGTGAAAGGAATCATCTCTGTGGCAATGAAGTTCTGTAGAGGTTGAATTTTCAGCTAGAGCAGATTCTTATGACAGGGATCAAGAAAGAAGAAAGGAAAGGGAGGAAAGATATTTTGCAAACTGAATAAATTAATTGTGATCTGCTGTGTCTAGGACTCATCTGCTATGATGGAAGAGGACAGCTTGTCCCTTAACAATTTCCACTTGGGATTTTTTTTGGTGTAACTCTACTGAATGAAAACAAGCAAGTTGTTCATAGCGGTGCATCTTCAAAAACCTTATTTAATTGAAGATACTGAAGTCTGGTGGATTTGACACTTAAAGAACAACAGCATTTAGAAAATTATTTCTTTCTCAGCAAGATTTAACACATAGACAGAGAAAAGGGTTAGTTAAGGTACAAGTTTATGGCAAGGGTATGAAAGCTTGCTTTTGAGAATACGTGTGTAGGCTCCTAGATATTTCAGCACAGCTCAAAAGTGTCAGAGTGAAGTATGTGTTAATTTATTTTCTTTTTGAAAGACTAGATCTTTTCTACCTCCTCTTGTAGACCAGAACACAGGAATTAAAATGGCTTCTCAAAACAGATGGTACAACCATTGCTCTTCCGTAACATTAGAGGTATCAAAAGCTTCCTGTAAGATTGTCCTAGAGGCTGATTGATTCTCAGGGAGTGCTGAAATGAAATTCTTTCTCAGACTCTGTTGGGATCCATCTTAGTAGAGAGTTTATTACTATAATTGGTTAGATTAATTATTTACTTGCTGGAAGGGAGGGATGTCATCCAGAGGGACCTTGACAAACTGGAGAGGTGAGCCCATGCCAACCCCATGAAGTTCAACCAGGCCAAGTGCAAGGTCCTGCACCTGGATCGTGGCAATCCCAGGAACAAACAGAGGCTGGGCAGAGAATGGATTGACAACAGCCCTGAGGAGAAGGACTTGGGAGTGCTGGTGGACAGGAAGCTCAAGATGAGCTGGCAATGCGCCCTTGCTGCCCAGAAGACCAACCGCATCCTGGGCTGCATCAATGTAATTGGGGTAATGTTTTCAAATGGAGGGAGGTAGATTTAGATTGGATATTAGGAAAAATTTTTTTACAATGCAAGTTGTAGAACACTGGAACAGGTTACCCAGAGAGGTGGTGGATGCCCCATCCTGGAAATGTTCAAGGCCAGGTTGGATGAGGCTCTGAGCAACCTGATCTAGTCAGGGATGTCCCTGCTCCTTGCCAAGACCCAGGTGCAGGACATTGCACTTGGCCTGGTTGAACTTCATGAGGTTGGCACAGGCCCACCTCTTCAGCCTGTCCAGGTCCCTCTGGATGGCATCCCTCCCTTCCAGCATGTCGACAGCACTACAGAGCTTGGTGTCATCAGTGAACTTGCTGAGGGTGCATTCTATTCCACTGTCCATGTTGCTGACAAAGATGTTGAACAGGGCCGGGCCCAACACGGACCCCTGAGGGACACCACTCCTGACCGGTCTCCACTTGGACATTGAGCGATTGACCACCACTCTCTGAGTGCGGCCATCCAGCCAACTCCTTATCCACTGAGTGGCCCGTCCATCAAACCCATGCCTCTCTACTTTAGAGAGAAGGATGTCATGCAGGACAGTGTCAAAAGCTTTGCACAAGTCCAGGTAGATTATATCCGTTGCTCGTCATACTTCCAAGAATATGCAAAAGTTGAAGAAAATCTTAGTGCTCCATTGCAATTCTTTTCCTCTGTTCTGTGCCCTGTTTCCTAGTGGTAGAAAAGTCTCCCTCATTCATATGGGCTTACACAGATACTCTATGCCTTCCTTCTATTTCCTACAGTCTTCAGTCCAGTTATACTACCTGGATGTAGCATCATATTTTGTTTAAGCATAACACAGACCTACCTCAAATTAACTTTTCTTGCGTCATTTTTATTTAGGCAAAAGTTTAGGTGCTGTCTCTGCTTCTGAATTTTTATTTTTTTCCTTTGAGCCTACATGTCCTTTCAAGTTGCCTACACATACATTTCAAAGCAGTGGTGAGAAGACATCAACATATTAAGTTTCTTCTTGATGTAAAGTTCGGGGTAATCATAGAATCATAGAATCATAGAATGGTTAGAGTTGGAAGGGACCTTCAAAGGTCATCTAGTCCAACCCCCCTGCAAGAAGCAGGGACCTCCCTGACTAGATCAGGTTGCTCAGAGCCTCATCCAGCCTGGCCTTGAACATTTCCAGGGATGGGGCATCCACCACCTCTCTGGGCAACCTGTTGTTGCCCAGAATAATCATATTGTCCTTCACTGCCAATATTTTCATGACTTCTGATTCATTTTTATTGCCCAAAGAATAGTTATCTTTCTTAATAATTCTCAAGAAAGTGACATTTATCAAGACAACAATGTTGAAATAGGGATTGGACTTGATGATCTGAAATAGTTTAGAGTGAAACTATTGCAGTAAAAAAACAAGCAAACAAACAAAACAAAAACCACCAACCCAAAACCAAAAAAAACCCTACTTTGTAGAAGAACTTGGAAGTTTGCCATTCCTAGTGTGGCAAACTGTGGCTGCATGATGCAGTAGAGATCATCACACAGAATGCTTTGTCTCTTCCTCATCCAGAAACAGCTGAGTAAAGAAACAACCTCTGTTTCTTCCCATTTAGTTCTGAAACTGGCTTATGTTATGAAAAAACTTTTTTGGATTTTCTTAATAAAATGTTTTAATAGGTTTTTTTTTTTGTAATTATATATAATTTAAAAATACTTATGCTACAATATAGTGATTACTAGAATAAAATACACATGATATGCGGAGACATGAGTAGTAATAAGGATTTTTTCCTTCTATATTAAGAACCTCATCTTCCAATGAGAACTTTCACATATCCTTTTTTGAGATATGGCATTTAATGTAAAATATGCGTAAACAAAACTTAAGTCTCCGTCTTTACGATTGCTAATTCCACTACAAATGGCATCTTTAGGAAGTAGAAATATTTAAGAAACATTATTTTAGAGTGAATATAATCAGTAACAACCATTACTACCTAGGCAATCATGGTAGCTGTAAATTATCTAGCTTAGTACTAAATTATAAAAAATATACTGATATTTTAAATTGAACAGTGAAAAAAAAAGACTAATGCAACTGTGTAAGAGGTGAAGTAAACAGAAAAAAAATGAGAGTTCTATGTATATTTTATGTTTTAAAGATTAGGAATATAAAGAAGTGTCATTAAAAAATCCATTTTGAGGAAGGAAACAGAAAAGATAGATAAGGTAATGCAGTGGCAGTGTTCCAGGCCATGCTACTAAAATTTAGGAAAACTTTTAATAAAATGGAAGTACTTATGAGATGCTAAATTTCTGTGTGTCCTTGTTTCGGCTGGGATTGGGTTAATTTTCTCCTCAGTAGCTGCTGGTTTTTGGATTTAGTATAGGATTTGGTATGTGAAGAATGTTGATAATACAACATTTGGTATGTGAAGAATGTTGATGTTATTAGTTGTCTCTAAGGACATTTTCTAGCTTCCCAGGTTTCACTAATGTGCAGGTGCAGGAAGCTGGGAGGGGTATAGCCAGTACAGTTCACCCAAACTGGCCAAAGAGAATATTCCATGCCATAAACATCATGCTCAGTATATAAGCGGGAGTTGGCTGGGGGAGAGCTCTCTCTCTTTCACTCCTTTGCCTACCGCTCAGTTTAATTTTCGTTGATTGCTACTCGGGACAGACTGTATCGGTCATCAGGAGGTGAGAAAATCCTACATTGTTTGTTTAATATATTTTAGTACCCCTATATTTTTTTTTTTGTTATTATCATCTTCCTTTGCTATTCTAGTAAACCATCTTCATCTCAATCTCTGAGTTTTTCTTTCTTCCTGATTCTTTCCCCCATCCCCTGAGGAGGAGGGTGAGCAAGCAGCTGTGTGGTATTTGATTGATGACTAGGGCTAAACAAATAGAATAAATGAGCTTCAGGAGAGGCTAAATGAGTATAGCCAAATAGCAGGAAAAAAAAAAAGTATCATCTATGAAGCAGGAAAGGTATAGGGTTTTTGTAAATTGATATTAATTTATTTACCTGCAAAATTTCACAGAACTCTCCACTCTTTTTGCTGTTTAAAAATACCTCTCACTCGTAAACTCCTGTGCGCGAACATGGCCACAGTGATGCTACTGAGGGTGACAGCTCCACAGAGGATTCTTCAGAGGACTTAGAAATACCTTTAGCAATCAGCAGGATGTCTTATGTAATTCAAAAAGGACAATGAGTCTGCTGTATAAATAATACAGTTGGAAGATAAGGGAAGTGATTGCTTAATTATCTCTTTAGTTAGGTCAGGTTATGTGACAGAAGATTCCCTACATGTCAGGACTGGCATGTTTTCTAATAACTAGAGGCATATCAAGTGGTGTGACACTTAGAAGACCTCCATGGGATTAATCAAGGTTTATAATTCAAGAATAATGGTACAGATTTCAGTAGTACTGATGTATTTTCTAGGAAGGGATAATAATATAATAATATAATGCTATAGAAAACAAAGTCACTGAAGGAGGAAGGAATATTCTTTCAGGTGTTGTGTAAAACTGTGTACCAAAAAAGAGAACTAGGAAGTTTTCTAGGAACAGTATAGAATTATTTTTACTGCCAAAAAGAAGAAAGTAGGAGCTAATAGTGCACAAAGCAAGAACTAAAACTTCATTAAACAGGAACTAATCCTGGAAAAAAAAAAGAGAATGCAAAAGCTCTACAGGCAAAAAAAAAAAAATAGAGTTTTGGTACAAATTACATAAATGACAAAGCAGTAATTTATGCTAAATGAAGGAGATTAAAAAAAAAACAAAAAAAAAAACCCAAACAAACAAAAACCCACCACAAAGAAAATTCAAACACCAACAGCACAACTAATATAGGATGGGTTTTTTGGAAACCAGGAAATGGAAGATTAGGTAAAAAGTGCTTCTGATGTTTCACAAATGCCACAGAAGCTTTATGGAAATATTGACTGGACCTATCAGCTACTTACCAGAGTTCACATAAGTGAGAAATAAGTTTTCATCAGTAATGCATTCCACAGAACACATTTTTCAAAATAGCAATTAATATTGCAAGGAAAGGTAATTACTATGGAGTACAGTTCTTAATTTGTAGCACTGCAGATCAAGATGGGCTTTCTATCTCCCATAAAGGCAGTTGAGTTCACTGGGCTGATGATGCTGTCTTGTATGTATACACACATATTACATAATGCTCTCTATGACTTGTGCTAAGATTTATAGCCAAATCTGGTTATTTTGGTATTTTACAGTCTGATAGAGGAATTAAATATGCTCCTTTTGTATGAGAAATTTTAATTTATATTTTAATTATAGCTGCCTGCCCAGTCTTAATACAAACATGATTAAATTCAGTTAAATTTGCCTATGTAATTGTATTTCACTATTGAATTGAGGTGCCCACAAGATGTCTACAAGGCACCATTGTGAACAAATCTTCCAAATCCTGTTCAGGAAACCAACATGCTGAGATTCCCCTCATAAGTACCTGTATACTAACGCACACAGTGTGGGGAATAAACACAATGAGTTAGAAGTTTGCACGTGTTGCAGAGCTGTGACCTTGTTGGGATCATGGACACATAGTGGGATCACTTCCGTGGCTGGAGTGTTGCAATGGAGAGATATAGGCTCTTTTGGAAGGACAGGAAAGGAAGACAGAAAAGGAAGTTGCTCTTACATGAGAGAGCAGCTAGAGTGCATGGAGCAGTGCTTGAGGATGGAAGAGGAGGCAACAGAGAGTTTATGGTGTCTCTGTCCTTAGAGATATTCAAAAACTGTCTAGACATGATCCTGGGTAACTGGTTCTAGGTGGCCTTGTTTGAGCAGGGGTGGGTGGGACAAGATGGACTCCAGATGAACCTCAACCTTTCTGTAAAGTAATTGTATACAATGATTTAAACTATAACTTCTTTACTTAGTAATTGGTGCATAAAAAGGAATTTTCCTGAGAATACTATTCTTTAGAATAATAGATTTAATAATTTATTTAAAGGAGAGACAAATTTGATGGGCAAATAAAAATGTGAGTTACATTTAATGTTTTATACATATTCCACCTCTCTTCTCTCGCAGATATACCTTTAATACCTCAACTACCCCTACAGGGTTATAAGGTACAAATATATCTCTCCTGAACTATGCCTCTATTACATGAATAGCCCCACTGATCTCACTGGGATATAAAATGAAGCCAGGATTAATTCAAGACATCTTTGTCCCTCATTGACTGAAATATTTTACTGTTAGTTCTAGCATCAGTTCAGAGTCATCAGTAGTTTCCTAAGACATAAGAAAAATATGCCTACTGTCCCTCTTTCCCTGTCTTCCCTTTCTCAGGATTAAATTTCTATGTAATACTGTATTATGATGGATATCATTGTTTTGGAGACTATTAAAATATTCCCTTACTATTTTTTATTTCTTAATTCTGATATATACCCTCCACCTTAGATAAAATTTTCCACTGCCTGGGTTGACAGACATTGTCATTTGGTTTCTGTGGTTTATTTTTTGTTGCCCATAAGGATACCTCTTTCAAAGATACATATACTTTCGAATATCCATGATGAGAAAATGCACACATAATAAAGGTAGAAAAATCTTCATAGTTCTCATCAATTTACATGTTACAGTGATTTCATAGACTCATAGAACAGTTTGGGTTGGAAAGGATCTTTAAAGGTCATCTAGTTCAACCCCCCTGCAAGGAGCAGGGACATCTCCAACTAGATCAGGTTGCTCAGAGCCCTGTCCAACCTGGCCTTGAATGGTTCCACAGATGGGGCATCTACCACCTCTCTGGGCAACCTGTTCGAGCATTTCACCATCTTCATTGTAAAAAAATTTGTTCCTTTTATCTAGTCTAAATCCACTCTCTTTTACTTTAAAATTATTACCCCTTGTCCTATTACAACATGCACTGCTAAAAAAAGTTTGTTCCCATATTTCTTATAAGCCCCCTTTAAGTACTGAAAGGCTGCAATAACATTTGCCTGGAGCCTTCTCTTCTCCAGACTGAACAACCCCAACTCTGTCATCCTATCCTCACAGGAGACGTGCTTCAGCCCTCTGATCATCTTCATGGCCCTCCTCTGGACTCACTTCAACAGGTCCATGTCCTTCACATGTTGGGGGCTCCAAATCTGGATGCAGTACTCCAGGTGGGGTCTCACCAGAGTAGAGGGGAGTAGAAGGGAAGAAGCACTTCCCTTGACCTGCTGGTTCCTCTTCTTTTGATGCAGTCCAGGACAAGTTTTGCTTTCTGGGCTGCGAGTGCACATTATTGGGTCATGTCTAGCTTTTCATTCACCAGTATGTTCAAGTCCTTCTGCACAGGACTGCTCTCAATCTCTTCATCCCCCAGCCTGTATTGATACTGGAGGTTGGTCTAACCCAGGTGCAGGACCTTGCACTTGGTCTTACTGAACCTCATGAGATTCACATGGACCCACTTCTAGAGCTTGTCTAGGTCCCTCTGGATGGCATCTCATCCTTCAGGCATGCCAACTGCACCACTCAGCTTGGTGTCATCTGCAAACTTTCTGAGGGTGCGCTCGATCCCACTGACTATGTCATTGATGAAGATATCAAACAGCACCAGTCACAGTACAGACCCCTGAGAGACACCACTTGTCACTGATCTCCATCTGGACATTGAGTTGTTGATCACTACCCTCTGGATGCAGCCATGCAACCAATTCCTCATCCACTGAACAGTCCAACCATTGAATCCATATCTCTCCAATTTAGACAGAAAGATGTTGTGGAGGACTGTGTTAAATGCCTTACAGAATTCCAGATAAATTACATCCATAGCTCTTCCCTTGTCCACTGGTATAGTCATTCCACCACAGAAGGCTACTATGTTGATTAGCAAGACTTAACCTTGGTGGAGCCTCGCTGGCTGTCTCAGATCAGCTCCCTGTCCTATATATGCGTAGTTTCTAGGAGGATCTGTTTCATGATCTTCCCTGGCATAGACCTGAGGCTAACAGGTCAGTAGTTCCCAGGGTCCTCTTTCTACTTTCTACTTTTTTTTAAAAAAAATGGGTGTCATATTTCCCTTTTTCCAGTCACCGTGGTGTTCATCTGACTGCCATGACTTTTCAAGTATCATGGAGAACAGAGTGGCAACTACATCATCCAGTTCCCTCAAGACTATGGGATACATCTCAGCACGTCCCATAGATTAATGTATGTTCAGGTTCCTCAAGTAGTCACAAATCTGATCTTCTCTTATAGACGGAAAAGAGCATAGAATTCCTTCTGCCATTACTAACTTCTTGTTGGTGAAGCATATACCTTTCATGTGTTATACTTGCCAGTAATTTTGATTTGATTGTACTTAAGATGCTACTATTGGATAGAAACTTACTCTAGAAATATCGTCGAGAAATATGAAACAAACATATATGTGCTAAAGAATTATGTAGACTTATATTAAATTTCCATTTTAGATGGAAACAAAGACAATCTTGTTTAACATGTTTTTAAATGGCTTCCAGCAGTAGGAGAAATAAGCTAAGCATCACAATTCTTAGTGCTGTTCTGCATTTTTTTAAAAAAATACAATGCTTTTTGTGTACATTAGGATATATACAAATTAATGCTGTTTTAGTGGTTATTTTGTTATATTAGGCTACTTGAGAAAAATGTACTTAAGCTATAATTAAAAAATTGATTGTTAACAAAAAAACCTACCTAAAATTGCTTCTTAATTACCTCTTTGTTGTCATTAATGCAGATGCAATGAGGATTAGTTGTGACTTTTCTTTTAAAAAAAAACCCAACACTAAACAGACAAAACCCAAAGCTTCAGATCACAAAAAGCTGTTCTGAATGTAGCAAATTAAATATGTGTGTTGTTTTATCATATTAGAGTTCCTAGTCCATTCCTTGATGGAACAGAGAGATTGATCTGGAAACTACTTAATTCTTTGTACAGCATTTAGGATAGATTTTTCTTTTAGTCCAGAATCAGCCAAAGAACATAAATCATAAAAAATATGTAGGCTAAAAAACAAAAAAGTCTGAGAAAAATCTTATCAGACATATTTCAATCCTGAGACCACAGGTTAGAGTACAGGGGCTACTCATGGAAGTAGGAATATAGGCTTTTGCCGCATCAAGCTGAGCAGGAGTAGGACCAAAAAATGTTGCTTTGTTTAGTACAATTGTTTAATGAACGGGAACCTGAAGATCAGACACAGGTCAGGATTTTTTTTTTTCCTTCCCTTTAACACAAGAATTCCCTTCTGGTTATTCATATCTAGTCATCTACAGCAAGTATTAGGCCAACCTGCCAGAAAGCAACGGCACTTCCTTTTGTGACAGTTCTCTACTTTCTGTAGTCACCTGATGTAGGGATTGTATTTATTACATTAAAATTGGAAGAAAACATGCATATTGGATCATGCAAGAACTCTACGGTGTATGAAATCCAATTAGTCTCTAGTTCACATAGGTCAGTGCTTGTGTGTCTTCTGCAGTGGAAGCTGCAGCGGTCTAATGAAGCTGAAAGGTTCTTGTTCTAGCTCTCTGACCATCATCTAAAGACCTTGGCTGAGGAGGGAGTTTGGTTATTAGCATATTGACTCAGTGCATCTATATAAGACTATCTGCTGCTTATATGATATATATATATAAAAAAAAAAAACAAAACTATCTTTCTCAGCTGAAATCCTAGAAGATTTTGCCAGTAACAGAACCTTTACCTTCTCCAGATTGTGAATCCTCCCTTTAAAATAAGCTACAATAATAGGCAAATGATGCAATTCCAGTGATTAGAAAATACCTTTGCTGTATGTAATTTGTGGAAACTGAGAATCTTGCAGATGATATAACTTGCTCATTACTATTGCAGGGACCAGGGAAAATAATATTTATAATGCTGTGATAGACATTGCTTCACCAGGGATGTGCAAAGGGACTCTAAAAATATCATTACTTTTAATTTATCTCTTACTCCTAAAACATTGCTGGGAACAAACAAAAATCTTAAACAGAAAGGAACTGCTGTTATTTTTCTCAGCAGAAATGGTAACAATGATTCTTATCCTTCTTTTGGATAATAAACCAAGTTATAGTAAACTACTATAATCTGAAAATGTGCTGCAGACTGGAATTTTTTTGTTGCATCTTCTCAGCTAGTAAAAGAATTTCAGAGCACTCCTCATCTTGCGTTACTTGTTATGCTTCCATTTTAATTTGCTCTCCCCTTGTCTTTCCCAGTCTCATAAAATTTTCATTTTGAAATATACCATTTTTCTTTCTCCTGTCTCCTGTTTTAAATAACACAGAATAGCACAGGACTGGCAAGCTGACAATATAACTGAGTGACAAAATTAAATGTGTGACATGTCTCATTAAAACTTACTGTTAATTCTTGCATCACTAAAGAGAGTTTCTTTAAATGTTACCTTAAGGATAAATTGAAATAAGTGAATCTCTTTGGTGAGTAAAACCTGGATTAAAGCCATGACAGTTAAATCTGACAACGAAGAGAACATTGCACAGGACGTGCGTTAGCAAAGGTCTGAAAATGTTTTAGAATAAGTGCAGCTAATGTTAAACAACTGCATCATTTAATTGTTCAGTTCATGATGCTTAAAATAAATATTTTCCTTTTGGGAATTCTATATCAATAATTCTCTGCTGATTTCAGACCAAATCTGCCCACTGTAGTGATTATATTTGGAGAGACTATCATTATTATTCTACAAAGTATCCAGTGAAGGTGCTAATATCATAATATGTGCTGTAGAAAACATAGAGTGAAATTGTGAATGCTTCCATAGGTGTATTTTGGCATCATATAAGTTTACTTAGAAAAGAGCTAACAGGTTCGATTTGCCTTGAAATTTGTCCTCAGAATTAGGAGAAATTCAAGATTTGTTTCAATAAAATATACAAGATAGAGTAATTCAGAAGTGTACTGAGGTCTTATTTTTACTATGATACTTGGATTAAATTCAAATGTTGACAAATACATTGTAGAAGAAAGTAGAAGAAACATTTTCCTAGATTGTACAAATAAAAATCACTATTGTAAAGTAGGAGAGTAAAAATATGTTTTGTGAAGTAACACTGAAATAGTTTGTCATTTGGTAAAGACTGTGAAAAACCGTAAACTGTATTAGAAAGTCTCCTATAGATTGTAGCATATTAAATTAAGATAAAAAAAAAACAACTTGAACTGTATTAATGCCTACAGTAAGAATTCAAAATAAAAGCTGGTTTGTTAATATAGTCATATTCCTGTCTTTAGTTTTCTGAATACCAATCACTGGAAATTCATAGAGGAACTTCCGAATCTGAAATTCAAATAGAAATAAGTGTGACAAATCTTAAAGTCTTTATCTGTCATTGTCATAAATCATTTCAAATTCCAGAAGTATTTTGTATGATAAAATAGGTCTAACTAACCTAATCTTGCTCTCTGTCTTTCACAGTAGCGTATTCTGCCTTTTTTGATGAAAATAGGATTAACACTTTGTGTGCTATTAAAAAAAAGGTTCACAACCTTAATATTCAATTAAGATATTTCAAGCTTGGGTAGAATTCATGGAGTGGAGGGAAAAGAAAACCCACACTAATTGGCAGGTTTGATTTGCATCATTGGAAATCAATTAACATAGAATTCCCATGATGTAATTTTCAAGTCATTTTTAAAGTACAGTTATTATGTTGCTCACCTAAAGTCTTCTGAAAGATCTTTTATGAAGATCTTTTACAGTTCTAAAAAGATATTGAGCTGAATTTGATTGTGACATCTTTTTATTAACACATTTTATTTGTAGTTGCATTTACCTTGAAGAATAAGGTAGTATATTTTAATTGACTCTGTTTTTATTGTTATTCAATAAGAAAAAAAACTTCCTTCTTTAAAATTCTCTCTGTCTTGGATTGGTAACTCAGTTTCTTTTTTAAGTATTCACATAACACTCCATTTTGTTATCCTCTCTAAATATTCATTATCTTCTGCTAAACAATACCTTCCTTTTTCATTCATATGAAATGCTTCTCAATTTTAAAATTTATTCAACCAGTTTAGATTGATGATCAGATATGCAAAACTGTCTTTCACAGTAATTGCAATTACTGTATGATGAAACAGGACTATATAAAATAAAACCAACAGATATACTGACTTAAAATGAGAAAAAAATATATATGAAGTACGTATACCGCTGGCAGCTGGAAAGAGGAGTATTTCTGTGGAAGAACAGCAAGAAATTCACTCAAATAAAAGTTTGCAAAATATCAGTGACAGATATGAAAACAAAGCCACATCTTCACAGCTGATAATTTTGTGCAATAAAATGAAGCAGATGTCTCTCCATTTCTTTGCTTGGCTGACATGAATCACAGACGCCCATTAGCCAAAATATCTATAGGAAACACTTTATACTAAAAGTAGCAGAGAAATATTTCACAGGACTTTTTAAATACTAGAGGAAAATGACAAAACTTTGCAGGGCTGACTTACTGTTCATGCATATCAGAGCTGGGTAAAGATTCAGTGTCCAAGGCTGTCAAGCACATAAGGTGGTTTGCAGCCATCCTGATTCTTCTGATAACATCTGGATGGAATTAAGAGGTAAGAAAACAAAATGAGAGGTATTCTCTTTCCTTACTCATATATAATACACATTTTCACTCCTTTAATTATGTCCATAAACCCTGTCCATTGTGTCTATGGCTTTGTGTTTCTTGATCACCCAAGAAGACCTGAAATGTCATTCTGAATTTGAAGTTTTTCTACAATAACTGTGGACTGTTATATATATACAAAAATTTAAATTGGATTACTAATTCAAAGTGAAATTATTAACATTTTTTTTAGAAAATGTGAAGTCCTGTAGTTTGAAATGTTCTTCTAAATTATGCAGATTAGTATTCCTTATAAATATGCTATTCTGAAGTGCAACTGTCAGCTCCATAAAAGCCTTTATGTGGGTCTCTCAGCATCTTATATTCAGCTCCCTTTCCAGTCTTTGGGAAAATATAGGTAGGAAAAACATCTATAAAGTTTGAATTTGGGGGAAGTGAGAGGTTAATGATTTTGTGAGTGATATAAAAAGAATATCTTTCATTTCCAAATCAGCTTAGTGAGATTTTTTTTACATACACATAGCTACAGCAGAAGTAATTGAAAACTATCAACATTGATAGTATCTTATATAATAAATAAATAAGTATGTTAAAAGTTTTTTACATCCTGAATTGGATCTAAATATAGTTGTTCAAAAGCTCCATATTTTGTAGTGTGGGGATTTTCTTTGCTTTCTAGTTTAGTTCTCTTCACTAGGCTGTGTTTGTGCTTCTAGTGCCAGGCAACACTCCCAGGCACTAGAAGCAATGGTTATTGGCATTGCTTAAAATATTTTATAAGTTCTTGGCTTGCTTTTGCTAAATATCACTCTCCGAAACAATTTCCATGCATGATTTGTGAGTTAAATTTGGCTAGATACTATTCCTGGGAACTGTTTACATGGCGTTATGCTATTCTGGAGAGAGAGAATTTATTAGAATGAATTTTACCAGACTCTGGTAATTGATTTCTGAGTTAACAGACAGGCACTGCAGCCTCAATGTACTGTTGTCAACTTTGGTAAGAATGTATAATACCAGATCTAAGTTTGGAGAGCATGTGGGAAAATAACAATGTGCCCATTTTAAGATTTTTTTTTTTCATCTCAATCTTTTTGTTTGAATGGGCCTTTATTTTGTACTTCTAGTGCACATGTGTGAGGAAGAGCAGCCTCCACCTATAACTGCTTTTTGTGACTTTGCTGTGAAAATATTGTATCTAGTGGTTATAGACCACCAGTGACCACCAGTGTTTTTTGAAGGTAAGGTGGTTTCGTAAGACCATCTGGAGAAAAAAAAACCACTTAATAGGCTTTTGAGGACTAGTAACACTAAACACCATTATAAAATGTACCAAATCCTGAGAGATACTGTCCAGACCCTTAAAAAGAATTGTTTGTAGAAGGGTGAAAGGTCAGAACTTTAATGGATCAACAAGAGAAGAACATGAGGGATTAAAATTCATGGTAAAAATTCATTCCCCAAAAGGGGAGCGAGAATGTCTTGAAATCTTCAGTTTGAAGTCAGCAAGAGAAATGGAAGGAAAATAAATAATTGTATTTATTTAAAAAGATTACTTTTAACATGTACTTTCCTACTCTTCATGTTTGATGGAGCTTCCTATTTCTTTATTATGAAACGAAACAAAGAAAGTAGTAATAAAATGTGTATTTTGTAAATATAGATAAAGTTTGTGATTTTGATAAATATTTACAGTGTTTCTCAAGGTTTATTTCTGAACTGAAAGAAAATAGGAAAACCTTAATATAGAAAACTGAAGTACAGAACAATGATAGTTTTCTAAATTACTACCACATCCAAGATTCTATATACGCTCATTCTGTTCCACGTATTGCAAGTGTGTCAGAAACATTCAATATTTTAAAATGTTTTGCGGCACAGAAATTTACTGCTTGACTTCAACTTGTCATGCTACCCCACTGTGTATGTTTGGTTTTAGCACAAAAGGCAAGGAAACTCACATTCAAAACCCTAAGAGTTGAGTATTTTACCCGCAATACTGACTTAAAATAGATGCTACAGAAGATAATTTGAGCACATCATAGCCAAAAAAAAAGTGAAATATTTCCATGACTGCATGCCAAGGGAGATAGTTATACTGAACTACATGTATAATGATTTTCATTGTCTGAATTGTGAGCTTAAATTAACAAAAACCCTTCACATGACTAAATATGATCTTACTGCTGTTCTAATTGATGTTGTTAATGTATGTTAAAATAATTATTTTTAGAAAGGGAAAAAAATGTGCTAGATCTGTCTTAAAATTTTTGGAACATCCTGACAATTTTTAAGTGTGATTTTTTAAAAGTCATTATGTTTGTATTTCTTTTTTGTACCTCCTATTGGATTTGATCCTTCTGCTGTACCAAAAAAAAAAAAAAAAAAAAAAAAAATACATTTCATAGTGAAAATAAATCTGAATGCCAGATTCTTTCAATTAATTATGAAATCATTGAGACTGGAAGGAACTTTTGAACAAGGTGGTGAGAAAAATTATGGTAAGTATATGCAAAAGATCAAATGAGCTAACCACATTATTGTACTGAACAATGCAACATAACTGAATATTTTTTTTTTTTTATTACAGATATACTAAAGGCAGACTGTACTGCAGATCACTAATAGATGAAGTTAAGCTTTGTATTACTTACTTAATGGGTATTAAATCAATACTGAATGCTTAATAAATCTGATTCTTTCCTACAGGCTATTTACATTAGTTGATGGAGTGAAAATGATAATGACTTAAAATGAAATGTTCTCCAATATAGGAGAAGTATAAATAATATGAAATGAAATTTTAAAAAATTGATATGACATGGAACTGGTTGTTCTAGTTTCCTTAATTGTCATGTATTCTGCCATGTTCTTTATCTTTTAAGTGAATTTACAACTAGCACAGCAGGTTGTGAATTTTTAATGGGATCTCTTCAAGGAAAGAAAAGGTCAATATTAACATAAAAATCTTCTTTGAGAATTGTGGTGCAAAGGTTTTTTAACAGAGAACAGGTGTTGTTGCAAAACTAAATTCTGCCACAACAGTCAAGTTAAAAGATACTTGGAGCTAAGTTAGGAAACAAATGCCTCAGTATGACATCATAACTGCCAGTCAATGGTGACTGAAAATTATTTTTTTTTGTTGGTACTATACATGTTTGTTGCACTCAGAATGACTTAATGTATAACTATATTTAAAATAAAACAAAACAAAACAAAAATATTTTCATTACTTCTAAATAAAATGCTCTTATTTTCCTTCCTTTTCAGCTTCATTCTGACCAAGACAAGGGAGATGGATCCCTCAAATACATTTTGTCAGGAGATGGGGCTGGTACTCTTTTTATAATTGATGAGAAAACAGGTGACATTCATGCTACTCGGAGAATTGACAGGGAAGAGAAAGCCTTTTACACTCTGCGTGCCCAAGCTATTAATAGAAGAACTCTGAGACCAGTGGAACCTGAATCTGAGTTTGTCATCAAAATCCATGACATCAATGACAATGAACCAACATTTCCAGAAGAAATTTACACTGCTAGTGTTCCTGAAATGTCAGTAGTGGGTGAGTGCTTCATACTGAGGCAAAAATGCCTGCTCTGTGTTACTCAATGAATAATTTCCCCATCCTCTGAGAAGACAATCATGCTCAGAATTCTATGTCATAGGTTAGGTAGTTTTCATTTTGATTGGGTTGTTCAAATATTGGAATTGCATCCAGAAACAGATTTTTATGATTTGATATCTATTTCTACTTAGAATATTCAGATTGTTAATTTACAGTGATTTGGAATATAAATGTAAATAGAAAGTATTCAATGGTGAATCACCCTCCTCCTTAAGAACTGATAGAATAAGATCACTAAATTAGTCTGTTGAAAGCTCAATGAATTTTTTCCTTCATTTTCACTGGAGGTCCCCAGTGGTGATAAGCACTGAATGGAGAGCTGTCTCCACTTTCACTCTTTCTGTGACTGAGGAGAGTTACACATTTACTCGTGCTGTTGATGTGCTACCCAAAGGTAGACACCTCCTTTATTCTCTTTGCTTTCAGTTTTTTCGTTTATGGACAAACCCTCTTGTGCTTGCAATTCCTTCCTTAACTCATTCATTAATGGCAGCTTCAAGAATCTTAAACAACTGTTTGAGTTAATATTTATTCTGTTTGCAATGTATTTTCAGTACCTATCTTGACTACAAAGTTGTGGCCTGGATCATGTCAGCTGGTCAGAATCATAAATAATATAATTTTCAAATATGAGTTATTATTAATTTAATTAATTATTCTTTAGAAAAAAATTTAAAAGCTTGAAAATAAGTCTCTTAAAAAACTAATATTCCCTTAATTGTACAACTGCAGATATAATACAAATTTCTACATATTCAAAGAACACAATAAATCTAATACCTCTTTTGGCTATTATTACTATTTTAATTACTAACGCTGTCTGAACTAGATCAAACATTGTTTTCACATGTTTTATATATATATGTATTAAAGTTTTAGTACCTACTTTCCTGAGCTTTAGAAAATGTTAAAAGAGCATCAGAATACATAATCATTGAAAGAGAATGGCCTCAGCAAAGCTGTGTAGTAATGTGTGGAGATGTAATACAATAATTTCCTGTTCTTAATAAGATGTTTCAATGTGCTTTTAGTTTGTAATTGAAAAAATTTTAAAAGTCCCAACATTCAGCAAACAGTTTTTAGTATAAAGGAAAATAGAAAAAAAAAAAGAGGAAGAAATTTGTCAGATGATTGCATAGGGCTGTACTAGAATTTCATCAAACTAGTTCACATAAAGAGGAGAACTGAAAAGTGCTCTTTACTGTTCCAAAATAGAACAAAATGATTTATTAATTTCCTGATCAGTTTTCTAGAACCATGCATTTCAGTAAATATATATAGATTTAGGCAGAGCATCTTTAAAGAGCATTGCTTCATTTTCTAGAGAGGCATATGGCAAGATTACAGTAGGGTTGAAAAAAGATGTCTTAGAGCTTCCGCATTATGTCTCATGTTCTTTCTATAAATTCCAGAAGGCATTGCTTAAAATATTCTTGGAAAGATTTTATGAAAATGATTAAGTGTTTTCATTAAATACTATGCTATTATATAGCATTCCATTGTAATCTATCAATTCTTAATTTTGTCAGTCTCAGTTATATAAAGAGCATCTTTTTCTTAAGTGTTCTCAAACATCCAAGACATTATTTCAACAATTCTAAATATTCAGGATGCAAAGTTCCACTGTATCTGTACGTACACATAGATCATGTAAATTTTGAAAGTGCAAATTTTGCTGCAGTGTGACAAAAAGAAAATGTGATATCCAAAAAACTACACTGATGGGTAGAAAACTAAAAAAATTATATGTATTTAGAGTATTAATCCCGTATCTTGCAAAAAGAGTTGTGCTGAAACAAATAGATTTTATTCTGTCAATAAAATGACCATCATTTAGAGAATTCTAACTAGGTTAAAAGCTATCATGTTCCTAGATTTTATAAATGTGTGGTCATTCAGCTACTAGATTACTGACTACCCGATAGGTAGAATTTGCTTTTAGCTTTATGGCTTTTAGCTTTATGGCTGATCCCTAGAGTCATATGTTCATCTGTGGTCCGTAGGTGGATGATGTGACTTTATAAGGCATTCCTCAAAGTTGATTCATTTCTTCACAGCATTAATTTAACTTTCCATCTTTAACAAACTACTCTAATCTCAAAGCTAAAGGCTGAATGAGGAAGGGGAGAAATGTTCTAAAAGAACAAGCTACATAAAACTTTTGAGGGAAATAGAATTAATTAGAAATTTTAAAGTCAGTATGTTAAAAAGTCTTCTTGTATTTGTATAAAAAGTAATATCACATAACTAATTACAAAATATTCTTAAGGTAATATCTCTTTTTCAGACATACAATTCCAGTATTTTTGGTACAGAAAATTACATGAAAACTTAAGAAAAAGAAATATAAAAAAATATTTTTGTTATGGCAATGGCACCTCCCCATCAAAAGGAAAATAGAAAAAAAAATCCTCTGTTGGTCTAATTTACTCTCTCTGATTACTTTTTTGAGTTATAGTATCACAAGTAGCCCATTACTTGCTCAGTATTGTTGATTACGGGCTAAAAAAAGTGTCAGACTTATTGCTGGAAGGAATACAGAGAGAAATTGCAGTCTTGTAAGTAATTGCTCTGTTGCACTGAATCTGTTTTCTTCAGTGCTACTCACCTCTGTGAGAATATAGAAACACAACCCTTTTATAAGAGTTTGAAAACATTAAGCAGAGTTTAGGATACAAATATTGTGTCAGGCATAGGTACCAGCTAGAGAAATTACAAAGCCAAATTACTGTGGCTCTTACCTGGGCAAGTACATAGGAGTTATATTGCTCTGTAAAAAGTACTATGCTATCAGGACTGTAACATTTTAACTGTATTGTCCAGCATAGTCAACACAGTATGGCATTGCAGTATACTGGGCGTCAGAGAGAAAACAGTTTACTGAAACCGCACTCTACTGTCCCTGGGACAGACCTGTCAGGCAGACAGGCTACATGGTACGGAGGGTTCCCTATCCTCTCGCCAACTGGTTGAATACTGTGACTTAGGGGACAGGGAGGAATAGCAACAAGTTCCCCCCCAGCACAGCAAGCACTTCTCCTCCATGACCACCCCACTTTCCCAGGTGCCCTTGTGTAACAGGTATGAGGCTCTGCAACTGAAACCGAACAATGACGAGGATGATGGTTCACCTAGATTGGAGGTGTCACCAAGGTTAAGTAGGTTTACGCCCTGTGTCAAAACAACTTCCATAAAGAAAAAAAGATGGGTCATTTTCATAGGAGACTTTCTCCTGAGGGGAGTAGAAGGCCCAATATACCAACCTGATCTACTTCTTGGGGAAGTCTGCTGCCTCCCTGGTGCCTGGGTTAAAGATGTGAAGAGAAAACTTCTTATCTTGGTACAACCCTCAGATTAGTATTCATTATTGCTTTTTCACATAGGCAGCAACAAAGTTGCAATAAGAAATCCAAGGCAGTTAAGAGACACTTCAGGACCTTGGGACAACTGATTAAGGGATAAAGAGCACAGGTAGTGTTCTCCTCTATCATTCCAGTTGCAGCAAATGATGACAGAAGAAATAGGAAGAGCCAGCAGATCAATACCTGACTCCATGACTGGTGTCATTCGCATAATTTTGGGGTTTTTCTCCATGGGTCGGTCTACGTGACACCAGGCTGACTGGTGACACCTGTCTCAAAGAGGGAAAAGGATCTTTGTGCAGGATGAAAGAGCTTTAAACTAGATTTGAAGGGGGAAAGGGATAAAACCAAGCTCGCTAGAGATAAGCCTGAAGGTGACACACCAATGCTTGAGGGACGGTGTGCTAGCGAGGTCCTTCAGTCTCTTCCACAATGTGTTGAGTACACTGGAGCACATATGAGATGTCTTTACACTAGTGTGTACAGCATGAGGAATAAGGAAAAGGAGCTAGAAGCTTTGTCTCAGCCCCAGACATATGACTTCACTGGCATAAGCAAAACCTGGTGAGATGAGTCCTGTGACTGAGGGGTCATAACGGATGATTATGGGCTCTTCAGAAGGGATAGGCAGGGCAGGCAAAGCAAGGGGGTGGTGTTGCATGTAAGGGAGGCATTGGGTTGTATGGAGCTTAAATTTGGCAACAACACTGTTGAGAGCCTCTAGGTAAGGAAGAAGGGAGCTGACTAGGAAAGGTGCCCTCCTAGATTTGTTGTTTGCAATTAGAGAGGGACTCCTGGGTGAACTGGTGGTTACTGGCTGTCTTGGTCACAGTGATCATGAAGTAGCTGAGTTTCAAATCACTGGTGATAGCAGATTATTTTTAGTCTTTTTTCTATAGTTCTCTCATCTTTTGCATGTTCTGACTTACAATTTGATAATATCATTAATGACATATTTTGAAAAAAAAATTATCATATTACAGTTTTAGATTTTTTACAACTCATATTTCACTCTGCACACAAATTCTGCCTATTAAAGGAGAGGAGACAAAAAGGGGAAAAAATAAAAACAAAATCAAAAAAGGAAAAAAATAAAAATAAAATCAGAAAACCCTCAGGATTCAACTTTTCTTTTCTTTAAAAGGGACATGCTAAAAGAATTGGAAATATCCACTGACATGCTTGTTTCCAGGTTACAGTTTCCCAAGTTACAGGAGTACCATGCAGCCAAAGACCCTTCTTATATAAACTTCTCTGAATACACAGCCCTTTCCACTTCTTCTCTTTTATTCTGCTGCATCAACATAGTTTATTTCAGGGGAGAACATGTGTCATTTTTTCCTCTCTTTTATGCTAGAAAGAGCAGAAAATTTCTATTAATTTCACTTGTTGTTTGTACGGATAATTTACTATGGAGGGTACTTGCTCTAGTTAAATATCACATAACTCAGTTGAGAGTAAGCAAAAGGAAATATAAGTTTCAAATTCAGCTCTACAATGGATATTCTGTGGGTTCTTTTTCCTAGTTAATTATCTTCAGTGATTCTTATCTAATGCGTCTACATAAAAAATGCACTGTGAGGTCAAAGTCATTAATACTTGTACAGTGTTTGAAGATGCTTGCAAGGAGCACATTAAAAAGAGCCAAATGTATTAATTGCTATTATAGTTTCAGACCCTAGGGAGATTGAAACATTATAATTAAAATTATGTTAAAATATGCCTTCTGAGAACTAAAATAATCTCATAGATGACTGGGGTTTTTTGGGGGCCTAGTTCACCACTATATAATTCTACTTTATTGTATAATAAAATTTACAAGTATACAAGGAGAAAATTACAGAATTTATAGGTCTTATTAATAACATAGCTGGTGCCGTATTCTCCAGTATATTATCGCTGCCTCCTTTATGCACCCCTGTGGAGTTCAAATTAGGCCTTCGATCCTGAAGGCCAGAGACTTTACCAACTTCATCAGAGCAATCTGTGCCTATGTAAAAGACAGAGCGAGGCCCAGACCAGGTAGTGCTGACTAAGGCACAGCCACACTGTAGTTTTTAAATCCCAGCATAACTGGTCATCTTCAGGCTTTGCATTTCTGGTTCATGTTTCAGACCAGAGCAAACAATATATTTGTAGTATTGAGCATCAGTGATCTTCAGTGACTTCAGCGAACTGAAGCAAAGCAAAATAAGCTGATGGCTTGACAGCTGACAGGCACAACATAACCGATACACTGATAGACTGGCATACTCCTTCTGTTCACTTATTAAGATGGTTTCTGTCAGGCTTTTCATAGGAATCACTGATCCATCAGCTGAAGCCTAGAGAACATGTCTCTCTTCCTCTTAAGAGCAAGAGCAAAGATCAAAGTTGTGACTTCTGCATCCTGAACGTCAGGAAGAAATGTAGTGGTGCCCTTGCACTTTTCCTGCCTGGTACCTGACCAGTGGCTGGCCAGTAAACTCCAGAGAGCTGAGGCAACATTAAAAAGCACAGTTCATCCTTACTGCTTTTGGGTAATGGAGTGTATGTTACCCTGAGCACAACATACTGAGTATATCACACTATGTGATAGTGATGAAATTAAGAGGTCTAACTTTCTTCCCACAGACTTTAAAGGGAACTGGATCAACTTTACAGTTTTCAGAAGAACTATGTGATTTTATTGGGTATTTATGCAGCGGTGCTCATCGTACCTAGAGAGAAGGATAGCTGATATGATTCGTTATGTTTCATGTAAATGTGTATTGAAATAGCAATAATTAATATTATGTATACTATGACACTCATAACTGAAGCAGTAGTATCTATTAGACATGTATTATTACATTACAAATTGATTTTTTTAAATTTATTTTAAAGCTATTAAATACATTCTTCAGTTTTCTTCCAAATTATCCTTCCAAGTTGATCCTGCATGGTTTTTTTTAAACTAAAATGAAATAAAAAATCTCATACAATTGATCCATTAATAAATATTACTAATTTCAACATATGAAGGAAATGTGAAAATTAGAAACAATTAGAGATTAATTAATTAGTTAATTAATAATAATATA
>WHYT01017165.1:104785-175439 GCA_009806455.1 Tetrax tetrax | reverse complement strand
TATATAATAATTAATTAGAGATAAAATATCATCTTTCATGGGTTTGCAATGTAGACTTTTCTGATAAATACATTATGTTGTCACGACAGACCCTTGATGATGACTGTTCTCTGTTTTTATGGATATAAAACGGAGGATTTGTAAACTTTACACAGATAATGCCATATTGCTAGATGTACTGGGTGGTTTTATTTTTTCTTTTTCTTTTTTTTTTTTTTTACTCACTTTTTTTTTTTTTACTCTCAGCACTTAGGTTACTCAACATGATTTGTTCTTATCTTTCTTTTACATAACACTTCTTTGTTATTTCAGAGCAAATATTCTTTAGGAGCAAATATACATTCTAGCACTGCAGTTTGCCACATACTAGGATGGTCCAAAAAGTGCATTTCAGAATCAAGGCAATACTCCTCAGAACTTAAATATAATAATCAAAAAAGGCCTTTGTATCTTTTAAAAGAATAGTTATATAGACATATATCTACAAATTGAGTTCAGTGTGCCTGTAGATATAAGACATTTGTGAATTGGAAACAGGAGATGAAGTTTTTAGGACAGCTCTACCACCCCTGTATTCTTGTATTTTAAAGAAGTTCAGATTTTCAGTTTCAGCCCTAGTCTAGATGATCACTATAGAAGTCATAAGTATAGTGGAAAGTGTTCATAATTTTCATCTTATTTTTTCATTATACTTGTGTAGCAATTTTTTACCTTTTTAATATTTTCTTTTATGTTTGGGGCTTTGTTCTGTTAAATCAGTGATTCATTCCATTCATTCAGTAATAATACAAGCAGGAATTTGCCTATTATGCCTTCTTTATGAGATGCAAGTATTTTTAGGGACTCACTGAAGCAAGTGTTTCTGTTCTAGAAGAGTTGCAAACTGAACATTTCTGACAACTCATCTCATATTCAACATCTAGGCACATTCTATTGATACTGGCACAATTGTTCACATGATTCAACAACTGACTTGCTAAAAGCAGATTTGTCGTCATCTAATGAAATCCCAAACAAACAGAGGAAGCTTAGCATTTACTTCTATTTGCCTTTCTATGTATGTTAGAATAAATATGTAACATAGTTGAACTGTGAGAGGGAATAAATAGTTCTGCCAAGGGTTTTGGATTTACAAGTGCTTTATCTCAAAGTGTTTGGCGATCTTTGGTGGAGGGAAAGAACTGAAAAAAAGGAGAAACAGGTTTGAAAGTCTTCTGATCCTCAGAATAGCCTGTGGCTAACCAATCACATGCATCCAATGATTTGTTTTCTTTTCCTCAATTTTTCAGTTCTTTCCTATATACTTAAAATAATACCTGCCCTTTATGAAGGTACAATAGGGGAGAGCCTTGTTGACACTTTATTTCTCTGGTGGAAGAGTTGAACAGAATGTAGAAATTATTTTGATTCAGCAAGAAATGGTACAGGCAATGGTAAACATTTCATGATTGAAGGATTGTTATATTCCACTAAAATTTAGAGACAGTCTTTAACAATAGAAAATTTTCTGGTGTCTAAATAATCAGCAGATTTCAAAGTCCATATGGCAATATTTCTTCTGGTAGTATCGTATCTGTATTAACACTTAGACAGTAGGGAGAACTGATGATGAGTTTTTGCCAAGTTACAATTAGGTATTTAATCATCTCTCTTGGTTATGTTCCTGCAGGTGTAGTTTCACAACATTGGACAAAAAAAAACAAACAAAAACCAAACAAACAAAAACAAAAAAAAACCCCACAAACTATTCTAAGTAATGTAAAACAGATTTATTGTAATAAAAACAAATAAGTCTTCTGAAAAGAGGAAGTGTGTACATAAGTATGAAATGATTGCAGAATTCATCTTACTTTTGATAATTAGATCTTAATCATGCTTATGGGATTAGGGCACTTTAGATTCAATTTATGTAGAACAAGATCCTGAAATAAGGAAGAATGTACCTGAAGTTGGTTATAAGAATATATATAGATTTGAAAAGTCCAACTGACATTAGCTGAAATTTTCTTTGGGGTCTACTCGAATGGAAATTTATGTTCTTGGACCTCCACCTAGCACCATGTGAAAATAAGTTGACTTTGGCTGTTTCAGGTACTTCTGTGGTGCAAGTTACAGCTACTGATGCCGACGACCCTTCATATGGAAACAGTGCCAGAATAATTTACAGCATACTTCAGGGACAGCCATATTTCTCTGTGGAACCAGAAACAGGTGAGGAAAATTGTCATTATTTCAATTTACAATAAACTGTAGACATTTGCTTTCATTTAAAAAAAATCATACATCACCTAAAAAAAAAATTTAAAAACTAACTGAAAGGAAATAGTATTCCTCGTTTTTTTCCTCCTAATTTATAATTACCATAATAAATATAAAAACTTAAGCTGACACTATGAAGCATAAGTAACTTTACAGTGGTACTATTGATAGCTTAGGAATCTAAGTTACAACATTTTTGATAAAGGCAAGAAAAATGTTCCTTTTTTCTTAATGGTTCTACTTGGACTAATAAAAGTTATTTTTTTTTCTACACATGAGCCTTGTATATAAATATCTTGAATAATTTTTAGTGTGAAATTTAAATTTGAAAAGGAGTTGTGATATAGAACTAAGGTTTGTTCAACAAACAGATAGCCTGTACTGAAGACTATTTATAAAGCTGATGAACAGAAATTTGTACTTTAAAACTTGAAATTGATATTTTATAAATATATTTCACAGGCTAATACAAAAAAGATGCAGTACGTTGCTGCATCAAAAATAAAGAGTTTATCAACAATTGTTGTTTTTTATTTATTTATTTAAGGCATCATCAGGACTGCTTTGCCAAACATGAACAGAGAGAACAGGGAGCATTACCAAGTAGTTATCCAGGCAAAGGACATGGGAGGCCAGATGGGTGGATTATCGGGGACCACCACTGTGAACATCACTTTGACGGATGTTAACGACAATCCACCTCGATTCCCTCAGAGTAAGCTGCGTTTAATAGTTGCCTGGCTCTGTAAGAGCTTCATACTAAAGAGTTAAGCAATCACCATCTGGTTTAATTTAAAGTAAATCTTGATTATAAAGTACACATGAACAAAAGGCTTATGTACTGATTTACTCACTGTTATTAAAGAAGTATATTAAATGTTACATCATTTGTTTGTTAGGAAAACAGTTACATGGTCAAGTATAACTACAGCAAACCTGGAATACTTTCCAGTACTATAGGAGGCATTGGTAGATGGACTCATAAGAGCATTAGAGCAATGTTTTTCTTTTCCCTTACCTATTGCTTAAATCCTACATAGTCCCCCACTGGAAAACAAAACATGTATTAATTCTAGACATGCAGAAATGTTCAAATTGTAGTATCTGCTTAAATATTTAATCATGAAGAACATGGTAAAGAAATTACTGGAAGAGAATCAAACAGATTTGTACTTTTCCAGTTACAGTGCTACAAAACCTAATAGAAAATTTCCCAAAGTAAAGTAAACGGCACTTAACATTTTTTACAGCTTAAATTTACAAAAAATTTTTATAATGCTTTTTAACTTCTGATAGTACAGCTCTCAAGGTTTTGTATCCTCAAACTAAAATATAAAAACATTCTTGGTCTCTACATATTATGGAAATATTAAACTATGTAACATCAAACTTGTTAAAGGTTAAGCATTTTAAACACATTTGAAACATTTTACATGTAGTATTTGCAAGATGGTTTACATACTTAATAGCTAAAGGTTTTAGAGTATACCCATCACTCGTTTTTCCTTCTGTATAACTTTACTGAATCCAGCAGTTACTGATGATCAGGCTTCAGGCTCAAAATAACAGAATCAGCTTCAAATTATTCTGATTTTAACATGCTCTTTATAGCACAAATGGAGTAAATAATTTTGTTCAATTTAATATTGTAGTTAATATATATGTGTTTAGCCACGATGTTTATCAGCATGTGATTTCATACACACACTCAAAATAGAAAAATCATGAAAAATTGAGCACGTACAGTTTGTGCATTTCCACATAGACCCTATTCTGGACAGAATATATTGTTAATGTGTCATTTTATGTTCTTCATATTTCCACAACTTTTTGATTTATTATTTTTGTTGTTCTCATTTGTATATAGAGGATTATGTTAATTCCAGTGCTGTGTAGATGAGGAATGCTGTAATACTCCTCTCTGGAACTATTGAGGAAGACTATTCAAAGCTGTCTCATGTTCAAAGCTTTACAGAAAAGCTAATTTCAGCAGTTAAATTTAATACAGCATATAAGCATCAAATATGTATATTTATGCTCTTTTTTTTTCCTTGTTTCTTAAAGAATGTGTTAAATTAATCCTTAGAATGATGAAATCAACTGTCTAGACCATTTTACATGACTTATCGGGCAACACCGTATTTGAGTGACATGAGGATTTTATGTATCATCCCAGAAATATCTCTGCATTTTTGTACTAATGTCAATGTAAATCAGATGTGACTTTTGCTTTAAAGAAACTTCTAGTCTTACTCTCATAGAAGAGTTCTTTGTTGTCGTTTTGTTTTTCTCTCTACCTTCTCTCTGTCAATAGCTTTGCTAGATATAAATGTATGTTTCACTGGAAATGAAAACTGAAACACTTATAAAAGTAATTAAATTTGCTAGATATTTGAAATTAAAAGTAGCTATTGCCTTTTAAAAAAATCTTCATATTTAATCTCAGAATGCTAATAGACATTATATTGATTCTAAATTTTAATAGAGTTAAATGATACCACCGGAATTGATACTGATTAAGTTAAATTATTCTTATTCTGTTCCATTAATAAAAAACAGATGTGTATTAGATTCATGAGATAATCATATTCATGTCACATTTATAAATTACCAGGAAAAATATTAACAGGTCCATCATGTTTTCACAGGACTCAGAAACTGATTACAGCTACATGTTTCAATAAAATGTTTCAGAACTTATAGATTAAACTTCTCCCACAAGAAACTCATATTAAAGTTGTGGAAAATTCCACATATTGTATTTTATCATCTTTTATAAAAAAAAAAAAACAACCCAGAAGAGCCATTAATTCCTCTGCTGTTTATATTATAGAGCAAGGACTCTTTAGAATATTTTTCTCCACTTAAAGATGACCTGAAAATCACATAGGTAGCAGTACCTGTTCTTCTTAGGAAACATGATAAAATTTAAAATGTTATCAAGGTTCTGCACAGAAAGGCCATTAGAGACCTCAGATACTTTATCTCTGTTTCAACTGTAATATTTACAAGTGTTCTCAGAAGTAATGAGATGGTGTTGATCAATGCTAAATGGAAAAAGTGTTTTATAAATTTAGGAGCCTGAGTGTGACTGAAACTTGGTGCACCTGAGTTATGGCAGCCCATGTCTCCTGTTAGACTATAGCCTGTATTACCCTACAAAAACATTTACCTTTGCATTATGTGCCTATTCAAGAGTAAATGGGAAAAAGGATAAACATGAATAAGATTGCTTTTTCATTTCGTATGACTGATTGAAGTATTTCCAGACACAAGTGTGTAGACTTTAATCTTCCAACTGATTTCCACTCTTCTTAGTATATGGAAAAGGTTTTCACTGGAAAGAATGTCGACAGTATATTACTCTCCCTGAGGAAGAAAAGAAGTGAGAGTAAAAGGATTGAGGACAGAATTTTGCAAGAATAATTCTAGTTTGGTGTAGTTTGTATTCTGATACAGTGTATAAAGCTGCACTGCATCCCATAGTTAGCCAATGCATTAAATGTCTTCAATGACAAAAATAATGAAAGTAAGTGTCTCACACTATGCTGGAGATGTCTATAAATGGATAGGTCAGACATAAAATTATCTTTCAGATGACATGTTTCTGGTTATTTTCACTCTCTGTTTCCACTACTTTACTAGCAATTCAAAATATGATCTCTTACCATTTTGTGGACTAAATTAATGAGTTGAATATCACAGTGGGAGTCAAAGTGGTGTCCACAAGGCATAGCTCGGGGATGTAGTTTTAAGCACTTCAGAAAAAAAAAGTGGGGAATATGATACATAATAAAATTAATTGTAACATAAATAATAATTGGCGGGGGGAAAAAGTGGTCTTTCAGCGTAGTCTCACATAGTAATGAATAAATACTAAATGGGAACAGAGGATATTTTTTAATTCTGTTTTTTTTTAGCCATTAGACGATTACAGAGAGATTATATACTACTGTAGCAAAGTACACAGATTTAGGTATTAGAGAAAGGTAATGAAAATGTCAGAGCAAATGCAAGATAAATCACTTGACTGAAACATCAAAATACAACTGAGCAAAAATAAATTCATATAAATAGAATGTGGAGTGTATATGGCCATAAAGTATTAATTTTGCTGCTGTATATCTGTTTCATATCAAAACCTATCTAAGTAAAATTGTATTAAGAAATTAAATTTAAATATTTTTCATTCAACATTTAATTACAAAGTAGATGTGAATGTGGTTTTTTTTTTTAGTTTTTGCTTCTATTTTTTTTTTTTAGGTTTGGCAAAATATAACATAAGGGAACAGAAAAAAACTAGTTCTGTAGAATCAAAGTCTCAAATGTCCCAATGAATAATAAGGGTTTTTTTCAGTGAGTGTTCCCAAAACCAAAAAGAGTTCCTTTGTCACTCTGTAGCTGGCTTGTAATATATTCTATTAAAAGACAATGATAATCCTGATATGACGCACCTATGCTTCCTTGAAGATATGATAAATAATATTGCCAGTGGCCTTCCTATAATGCCTTGCCACTGCTCTTTCGCCTTCATGAACTTTTCTGTACTTCTTATTTGTAATGAGGTGGCTATGTGCTGCCTTTTGGGTAGCCTGTTCAACTTTTTCCTGTTGTGGTTGCTGACCTTTACAACTTCCACTTCTGTGTTACTGTTAAATGAACTATCTTTCTAACTCACTTTACTTCCCTTAAGAAGTTCCTAAGCAAAATGGCAAATCCTGGAACGCCTAAGTAAGGCCAGAGAAGAAAATGTTTTTCAGTAGAGCTCTGATGATTTAACTTTCATTGCTGGAATGACATCTGTATCTGCGTTCATTTTAAAATCTTCTGATAATTCTTCATAGTGCATTATGTGTCCTACATATTTTCCTACCGTATGTTCTGACAGATGGGACCAGAGATCTCAACCCTTATTTACAGTTTCCACAGGAAGGCTAAGACAAGGAATACTAAAATGTATGATAAGATATTTATTTCTATTTATTGTAGAATGTCTGAATTATGACAGTTTTATTCCTATGTTTTTTTTTACCAGCTGTATAACACCACAATAGAGGGATACAACCAAACTAGAGAAAGTGGCACAAAACCAAAATTGCAATGTTCATAAGCCTTACTTAAGTATGAATCAACCGCTTTAACAAGCGCAGGCACACCTTCTGCTTGTGGATTTTCAAAAACCGATCCCTGCATTAAGATGTCATTCGATTTTATGTAATGTTGTATCTAGCTATCTAATTTTGAAAGCTGAAATTGCTTAGAAATGGCCAGCGAAGTCAGGAGGTTCTGTTCTTTTTATTACTTTCATGATAAAACAGATGTAAAATGTATCCCAAAAGATTCACTTTAGATGTTAAGGGGAAAAAAGCAGAGTGAAGCTTGAAAGAACAGAGAGTAATCTTTCCAGATGATGTTTCAGGAATAACACAAGACAACAAAAGTACACACATAGTTGATTATTCTTTGAGACGGGAGAACAGAAGTCCTTTTCAAACCTGTTTTTTCTATGATTTTGTTTTCCGATTATTTTGGTTTTCTATGATTAGTTTTCAATCTTCTACCTAAAGTTTTCCCTTGCATAGTTCTCTGCTTCACATTTTGCCCATTCACCCGGTATCAAGTGGCAAATTCTCTAGAACAAAAGAAACACAAAAATATGTAATCAGCTATTGTGTGACACAATGTTACTTAATGAATGTGTAATGGCTTATGGGGCTCCTGAGTGGCTCTTTGTCTCTTTGACAGGTACCATCCACCTCCGCATTCCCGAGTCCTCCCCAGTTGGGACAGCCATTGGCAGTGTCAAAGCCACAGATGCAGACACTGGAAAAAATGCGGAAGTAGAGTACAGAATTGTAGATGGCGATGGGACTGATATGTTTGATATTGTGACACAGGAGGACACACAGGAAGGCATCATAACTGTGCGAAAGGTGTTTATTAACAACATTCACTAAATTTTGGTGTCAACATTGTGCCACAAATGTTCATGGAAAAAAGTGCTTAGATCATGTGATGACGAGGTGTAACTGCTTAGCACTTGCAAGCATCCCCCTTTAGTGACCGAACCGTACTATTTCCTTTTAAGATGAACTAGAAATGGCAGGTGGTAACAATAACTGAGGTGCAGCATAGGTTTAGAACATTACTGCCAGTGAAGTATGTAAAAAATGAACCATCCTCAATATGTTAATACTAATTATCTCTGTGACTTCAAATACAGGCTTCTTTAGTATTAATATAACCTATTTTCTTCAGCAAGTTCACTCACTACTGTGAGACATAGGTTTTCCTTATCTAGGAAGTTGTCATCAACTTAGGTGACCAGCGTATGCGAGCACACAAACACACCCACAACAGCTCAGTTTCAAGCTATATCGTTTTGTTCCTGTTTCCAACATGTCAGCTGGCTAACACATGAACAGTTAATAATGTTGGTGTCCCTATTTCAGAGTTAGCTTTAGTTCTTCCCTCTATCTTGCATGTCAGACCACTTTCAGTGGTATAAGATCTAACACTTTCCCTTCCAGAAGTCTCTCAGTCCTTTTCTTTGGGATTTTGAGATGTGTTTCTAAAAAGTTTGGGCAGCATTTCTAACACAAAGTACTGTTTATATTAGCTTTTAAAACAAATCTCCTTAAGTATAGAATAATGAATTAAACACTACTAGAAAATATATCTCCATATCTCTTCATAAGGGCAACCAAGGAAAAGATAAGTTCTGCAAAGATCACAGTGTGTTCCTTTTTAATCTCTATGTTCTTTTATGTTCACAGTCAGCATTGTAGTTTAACTGGGAAGGAATGAAAATATAACGTTTGGGGCCCAATGTTTTTCCTTTCCCTAGAAGTTTGTGAAGGCTTCTCTACAAATGCTTCTTTCTTCCTTGCTTCAGATTTTTCACACAGACTGCTATTATATTAAATCAATATAGTCTTGAAAACCAGTCTAATAACTAGATCAAGCATAAGAAATTCATGTTATAACACAGCAGCTCCAAAAATGTCACCAATAAATGCTAATGAACAAGATCTTGCTCATTAGCAATCCGACACATTTTGCAATTTTCAGGATGCTTTCTCATATTGACAAATAAGTAGCTTATTTGGATAGTACAGACACCAGCATTAACTATAAGGAAGAAGATATGCTCTGTTTTTTAATTTATGAAAATATTTATTTTGTTATTATTTGGTACGTTGATTGTAATTTCTGTTTTCCATGGTGAATAACTACAAAAAGCTGGTGTTCCTTTGAGTGCTTAAGTTAGTAAGTCTGAAACCTGCTGCAAAGAACTTTTCCTGTACAGGTTTTTCTATAGAAGTTCTCACAGAAAAAAATAATTGCTTTGCCACAATTTCATATATTTGGGCAACAATTTTGTTCTTTACTGGTGATATGTTGGAATATCTGTACAAGCCACACATTTTATACCCATGTTTTGCAGTGCAGCCTGAAGAGATGTCTAAACTGGATGTCAATGTCCTAGTAGCAAGTTAACTACATCTGCGTGGTGCACCTTCTGGCAAATTAAGCCAAGTAATTAAATGGCTTCTTTGGCCATAACATGGCTTCTTTGCTTCTAGGCTTGAAGCCACCATCCCTTAACAGCAGTATTTCGCACTTTATAGACACACAAATAGTTTCAGATCTAGCTTAAATAGCAGCACTGTATTGCATTTCTCAATTATATTCATAGGTATTCCTCCTTCTACTATAATTACTTTTAAAAAACAAGTTTGGGGGAGTGAGAAAACTCATTCTTTCCGTGGACTGCATCTTTCTGCTCTTAAATAGAATTTTTAAATTTCTAGGCTGTTACTCTGGCATCTTTCATGAGCATCAATTTATATTTAAAAGCAGTTAGGCAGAAAAAAAAAATGTTCTACCACCCATTTTAACGAATTAAAACCATGAGTTTGATATTTCCCTGAGATTTTGGGGGAGCTAATGAAGTCTTTTTTTTTTGTGTCAGAAAGTTAAATTCTCAGCTTGTTTATTTCCACAGAATCATTAAATAGGTAACATTTTTAATCTATGACAGTTAGAAAAATTTGAAGGAATAGAGGTTCTTTTCTACCCGAAATTGTTTCTAATTATAACCCTGAACCTTTCCTCCTGACTGCTGACAAAAATGTCAAATCTATTTTGCAAAAAAAAAAAAAATTCTCTGATGTTAGATTCATTAAATTAAATGAAAAGGAACAAGAATAAGGTCTTACTGTTTCTTTAGATACGGGGAACTTTGATACATATCCTCTCCTTAAAATAAACATAAATCATTCCTGATATTTAAGGCCATGCACATTTGTTTGACAATAAGGATACTCAGGCCATTTTGAGTATCCAAGAGTTTATAGTATTTCTTGGGAAATATTAGTATTAAGTATCTTATCCTGAAATGTCAGTACTTCAATTCTGTATTTCAAGTATGCTAAATGCTTCTATTATTGTTCAAATTCATATTCTTGTGAAACAGAGATTCTCAAAATTCTCTAATTACTTGGTAAATTTGCACTGAAAATCTTTTTTTTTTTTTGGTCATAGGTGCTATTCAAATAATATCTAGGAAGACAATCTTCCTCTAAAAATAATGGACATTTCTTTCTAGAGAAAGTGATCCTTATGATGTGAAAAAATTGAACTGTATTGGGGTTCCCCCAACCTAGTGCAAGAACTAACAAGGGTTGAGTCCTCTTCAGTTTCCATTACTTATATAGGTCATCATCTGTCAATATTAATCTAATTTAATAAATTTTATAATTATCTTCACTTTTAGCCACTGGACTATGAGACCAGGCGACTTTATACCTTGAAAGTAGAAGCTGAGAATACTCATGTGGATCCACGCTTTTATTATCTTGGGCCTTTCAAAGATACAACTATTGTGAAAATCTCTGTAGAAGATGTAGATGAACCTCCCATCTTCAGCAGATCTTCTTACCTTTTCGAGGTACATGAAGATATTGAACTGGGGACAATAATAGGAACAGTAATGGCACGGGATCCTGATTCAGCCTCAAGTCCAATAAGGTAACACTCCAGTCTCTGTAAACACATAATTTGCTAAAGAAATTAAGATAAATAGTAATACAACATTAATTTACATGTACATATTGTGCACAGGAAGAGGATATTAACGTTTTTTTTTTTCTGTTATTTATTACTGTGCCAGCATTGAGAATGATGCTATCTTAAGTCTCTGAACACCATAGGGAATAGCCATTCACTTGGAGACAACAGACATAGGAAATGTTTTTTAGCACTTCAAATTATTTACACACAGTAGTTATCTAAAGATTATTTTATATAATTTTTCTGTGTCCTGTTGATTTTCTTTCATTCTCCCATTGAAAATAATTTAGAAGAGGCAGGTGGAGCAAACTGATAGTAATAAGGGCTAAGAAATTTTTAAAAAAATGGAAAGGGACCATTGAACCTAGATTTAGCTCACTTGAAGAAAAAATCCAAGATATATGTGGTAATGCTCTTCATAGTACAGTCAGATTTTAGCTTTCATTTAATGTTGCTTAGTTGAGGACCTGAACTTTAAAACAATTTGCATAGCATAGATCGAATTCTCTGTAGTATTTGATCTGTTCCTCAATTTCCAAAGGAACCTTATATATTCATTCAAACAACAATTACCTAGGGTAAGTTTTCATAAGCTTTTACTTCTTACAATATCAATATTAAATATAAAGTACTATGCATTTACCTAAGAAGTTAATAGAAAGTTGTCATATTTTAAAATTATAGCAGTTTGTATAATACTTTAATGCTATTAAAAAAATTACAAAAAAAATGTACTCCTTTTTTTTTCTGTTCTGTTTAGCTATTTATTTTTAAATATTAGTTTCTGTTTAACATAATTCTATATAAGTTAGGCTTCCTATAAATTCAGTGTTGATAGCTTCCTGTTACACTGATTTCTATTTCAGTTCAATGAATACAGAGGTATTTCCAGAAAATAATAATTTTGGTAGCATTTTCAGGACATTAGATGTAATACAATAGGATGAAAGTATGTGCTCATCTAATGGCTATTATCAAATGATATAGAATTTTAAATGAAACTATAATAGATCTCATTAGCTAGAGATTATTGCCTAATGAAAAACTGTTAGAGTACTGTCAAAATAAGTTCCTCATTAAAACTCTTTCTATAGATGAAATGAAATCAAATGCTTAGCATATAAGCCAAATAGCCTTAAATATATTTTCTCTGAAAAGTAACAGGGTTTTGTTTTATTCTAAATAACAGTAATTGTAGTCAGCTAACAGTAAAAAAAAAATAATTTGACCAAGTTTTTTCCTGCACTTTCAGAAGTCTTTTTTTTGGCTGTTCAAATTTCCTTCTAGTTTTTTTTTTTTTTTTTTTTTTTTTTTTTTTTTTTTTTTTTTTTTTATTCATTTTGGTGTTGGCTTGTTTGTTAGGGGTTTCTTTGTTTGTTTGTTTTACACATTTATGTTACTGTGTATGGTGGAGTGAGTAAACGAAACCCACCAAAACATTATAGGCATTGTATTCATATGACAACTTTTTGTCGTTTGGCTCAATTTAGTTAACTACTGTAAGTAAAAACAGATACACTTGATGAACTGTTTAGACCATGTATAAAAGTTCATAGAAAAATGAACAATTGTTTCTATTACACTGTACAAGTGTACTAGCAGAACTTTTTAAAAAAATTAACCCAATTCTGCCAGGTAGTTAGATAAATGTTCTGTACTTTGAAAATCCTACATTTAATTCCACATCAAAAGCTATATTCTTACTTTAAAGGCAGTGTTAAATATTAGAAAAAATGGAGGAAAGAGTAATTTTCTGATCGTAGCTTGACATGCTGCCATATTGTCTTAGTAGAAGTTTTACCTGCTGAAGTACAGCAACTGTAGCAACACAGAAGTTCCTTTAACATCAGTACATTCATGAAACTGAAAATTCTGCATATAGACTTATTTTTATAGAGATTATTCTTAATTTCATGTCTAGTAAATTAATACATCGTAAAGAGTGGAAGCTGAGGTTGAAAAGCTCATAAATTAGCTGTCGCTCTCAGTTTGAAGGAACAGTACATCAAAGACAATTTTCCTTTCAGGATCAAGACAATTATTTAACTATCATATTAAAATTCTGAGCTATTTTTTATGATTCTTATATATGTCTATAAAAGCAGAGATGATAAAATATTAGACTATTGTATCATATTTATGAAATGCTTGCAATTTTTATTATTCCTTCTCTGGAATTAACCTTGAGAACTTTCATACATTTTTACAGACATTAAATATATGTCTTCTCAAAACTAACCTTTGTAATGTAACATATAGACTTTAAAAGCTGTCTTGACTAATTGTGAAACATATGCTTTCTTCCATTTTCTATAATTTTGACAATATTTTTCTTTATCATATTTAGGTTTTCTCTGGATCGTCATACTGACCTTGACAGGATATTTAATATTCATTCTGGAAACGGGTCCATCTATACTTCTAAGCCACTTGACCGTGAGATATCACAATGGCACAATCTTAGTGTTATAGCAGCTGAGATCAGTAAGACAATTTGGTCTCTTTTTTCCTTTCAGTTTTCCTTAGCCTGCAAAGTTACAGCTGTGACTTCATGAGAAAAAAAAATCTCTCTTTCTTCCCCCCTCCCCTTTCTATTACATATTCTTGGCAAGTAAATTGGAGGTAGCTAACAGTATTTGTCTCCTCATTGCTTTTTCTCCTCACTTACTTCCTTCACTGACCTTTAATGTCCAACTTACTTCTCAAATGTTACCCAATCAAAAAATAACACAAGAGTAATTCTGTTTTCTTCTTTTCCTTTGAGGACAATGACATGATTTTGCTGGTAAAATAGCACAGTTCAGGCTGGTAATCTATGTTTTTGTTTCTATCATTTTCTTGATTTCCTTAGAAACAATTTCATTATTTCTTCCTATGGTATCTACAACTTCAGCTCTCGGAATAAGTACGTTTACAAGTTAGGTTCAATTTGATTCCTAAGCTGTAGCATTTCTTGGACTATTTAAATTCATTCTCTGTAGATATTATCATGTTAAAAGTACAAAGACAAAAGCAGAGATCCTCCTAAACCTGCTACATTATTGAGATTAACTCTAATGACCCAACAGAATTTTTTCTAAGCGACAATGGTCTAATCTTTGAAATCAGCTAGGTTATTTAGGGTTAATTCTACAGCAGTTAAAAAAAAAAAAAAAAGAAAAAAAATGCTGATCTGCAGTGAAGCATGGCTGGCAAGAACTACACTGTAGAGAACTAAATAGAACATTGTGTCCAGCCAATTAACCACTCCTAGCCTGTCTGTCCCCATTTCCGTAGTTCAGAGCAATAGGCTGGTTGTATTGAGCACAAGCAGTAGCTGTATTTAAAAAAAAAAAAAAAAAAAAAAAAAACCCAAACCTTTTCCTTTTTTATTCTTGTAATTCAATCCTTCACAGTGCTGTCCAATGCTGTAAGAATACTTTTCAGAAGTATTTATATAATGAAAAAAACTTTGTATCCTCGTATGCTTATATTATAGCTCTAAACCTATTTCCTTGTCAGGATACTTTGAGCAAATTTACATTCTGTACCTAGCTGAAGCAGCTAGCATTCTCCAAAGAGGTATGTTAGTTTTGGAGAAAGAAGTGAAGGGTGACATTTAGGTCATTACATCTTTTAAAATATTACCTGTGAAGCATGACACTATGGGAAGGCAGTGTTAAGAACAGAACCTATTTGGAAAGTTAGTACAAAAATGTAAAAGGCTATGAAAAATAGTGCCCTAAACATGACATTTTAAACAATTCAGGAAGTAAAAAAGATCCACATCATCCTCTTTAGCAAAGATGTTACTAATAACAAGTGAACTTAATGCCGGCTACTCCTAAATGTTTACTGTTTTATTTGAAGCAGCTTAAAAGGGGAAAAAAAAAAATCAGTAATTTTGAGTCACCTCTGTTGTTAACCCATTACATTAAACTTGCAAAATCATATAGTGTTTAGCTACCAGCCAGTAGCATTCCAAGACACGGCTGCAGTTTTTTACTCACAGGCATTTTTTCAGATTCCTGGTATGAAAACTAGATCAGTAAGTGGGAACAGGGACACTCGTATTCCTGAATTAATGTGTAATATTGAGAGGGAGCTCTAAGAAATAATAGGGTTTTGGCATTTGGCAACGGGGTGGTTACTATTCTTGTTTCTTAACCGAAGTTCTGAAAGTCTACATTCATATTTTTTAAGGCATTTTAAACATAAAAACTCTGATTCTAATCAATTCTTTACCAGATTTTTTTGGGATCTACTTCCATTGGCTTTGTTAGAATTTCTCCCAGTTTCTGAAGACAAAAGAGAGGAAAGTCAGGCTTGAAAAAAATTTCAAAATATGTATGCACAAAGTCAATGTCTTTTCTGTGCAAAACAAAACAAATCACAAATCACTTTAAAATTAAAAATCAAAACCTTATGGTAAAATAATACTCTTGAGCCCAACAAATAATAAAATTTGTCATTAGAGTAATCGGCATATATTTCATATACTATATTTGCATAATTATTAAGAGTAACAGCCCCTATTTTCATGGCTTAATTGCTCACTAGATACCAACACTTCGATTTATTTTTTACTCTAAGTAAAACATCTCCTTATTTTTCAGAAGGCCTGATTCCTACCTGCTGTCAGTTTGCATGCTAAATTTTGACCAGTTTCATACCTAATCTTGCCTGTTTATTGCTCATTAAATTTGGAAGAAACTAGAAAAATGTTAGTAGGAAAATTAACTCATTCTTCTTCTCTCTTCTTCTGACAGACAACCCCAAAGATACTACTCGTGTTCCTGTCTATGTAAGAATTTTGGATGTTAATGACAATGCCCCACAGTTTGCTGTATTCTATGATACTTTTGTCTGTGAAAATGCAAGAGCTGGACAGGTATGCCTTTGACAGACACTTCCCACTATCCAGTTTTGCTACAGCACCCAACTGTAGATCATTCTTGCCTGTTGCTTGGGAGAAATAGTGTCTGAAATAGCTTATAAAATGTTAAAAATTAAAGCAAAATAGCTCTGTAGGTGAGGCTTAGAGTGAAATATCAGTACATTGTAACAGTATTAGTGTGTGAATCACCACTTTTCTTTACCTAACCCTGTAATACTGTTAAACCCTGACTCGGTATGTCCAAGAGACATGGTCATAATTAGTTTTGCCCTTGTCTTCACAAAGTAAAATGTTATATGTAACTACTAAAAAGCTTGATTTACATTTTCAATAACTCTTAAGTAATAAATTTCAGATATATTTCAAGGCATGCTGCTGATGATTACAAACTTCTCAAACTTCTATATCTGTCATACCATTTTTTTATTATTATTATTTTTAGACTTTTATTATAGCACCAAAAAACTTTTGAAAAGAAAATACAAAACATACATTTTTAAAACTGGTAACATAATATTTTGTTTTGCTTCTTAGAGGCTACAGAATATTTACTTCAATTTAAGTGAAATGACTGCACTGCTTAATATCTAGTTCCTAATAGGCAGCTGCTTATTAGAACTGTTAAAAAACTGTTTTCCTATTACAGCACAGCATGTCCCAGAGTACAGTCAGCCAATAATAGATCCTTTAAAATGGTAGCAGTACTACCTCAGTGCAATCATTATAGCATCTTTGAATAGAACATGGAGAAGTGCCAGCTTGTCTTAACTGTTTGAGTCCTACAGGTATGGCATTCAGATTGTATTACAAATTTCACATTCAGGTTGCCATTCTTCTTTCTTAAGTAACTTCAGTTGGAAATTAGAACAGAGGATTTAAGGCTCAAATTTATAATGCATAAAATATCTAAAAAGTATTGAGCAAGTGCATTTGTCTGCTACAAGTGTTAAAAGATAATTCAACCTGTTAGATAAGTAGAAATCACTAGCTAAACATTTAGAATTTTTGACAGATGCAGTGTCTTCTATAAATGCTAAAATAATATTTTAATAATTTTCAATATGACATATGGATTACGAATTGGAAAAGTAGAGCATTGAATTTTCCTCTTCCAGTTTCACAAAAAAAAAAGAATCCTGGCTAAAAAAAAAAATAAAATCTAAATGTATGAATCCACAACTCTTACTCAGTTTGCGGTTTTAGAATCTGTTCTTTACAGGTTATTAATTCTAGAGGGTACAGGAAATGCTTAATAGAACAGTTATATTTTCATGTAGACATATTTTCAGGAACTCCGTTTTTCTAAACTAGAATATTGAAGTCAGTATAATTTAAAATTAAATATGAAAGTAATTTCTTTATTACACTGGTTTTCTGTTTATATTCAGAAAAGACTACCAGTTTAAAAGTTGGAAAAGCCCACACTAATAATTTGTGACTAACAAATGAGAAGCTAAACAAGTGTATGTATCCATAAATGTTTATTTAAATTGTTAATAGAGCTCAGTAGTACCTCCTTTATCAGAAAAAAAAAAAGTGTCAAGTTTACAAAAAGAGCTATAAATTTTTTTTTTTTGAAATCTTAGTTGCAAATTATTGTTAAAAGAAAAAAATTCACAGTAAAAGAAAAAAATGCAATGCAGGATAACATGAATAATCTATTTGAATGCCATTATATTCCTCTTGTTTACTGTTAGATCATAAGTAAGACTTGTTATTTTGGAATTCATTCTTCCTGCTTGCTATTATGCTGATGTCAGATTGTATCATGACCTTCCAAGCAATGCGAATACCCTGTTCCAAAAAGGTCAAGCTACACACAAGCAGCATTTGTGGCAGAATGCCATTTTGATGGTTGTTCTTTCAGCCCCCCCCAGAATGAGGACAATCTTTATGTGATGATATAAAGGGGACACAGGCATTGATGTGGGCTATGCAAGGCTGACCCAGCAGGAGTTCAGGGGAAGTAAGGAAGGAAATTCTGGGACTTCTGCATCCCTGTGCACAAAGAAGTCCAGCCTGTCCTCCACTTCCAGGTTGGAAGAGCCAGGAGCTGGGCATCTGGGCAGATGGATTCCCACTGGTTTTGTCAGTTCCCAGCTGCCACGTTTGGCAGCTCAGCAGCCAGCCTCCAAAGACCTCTAATGTAAAATACAGCAATCAGTGGGGAAAGGAGAAGTTACTTCTACTTTTAGATTTTACATGGAAGCTGAGCATATTTTTTTCTACATATTCACTTTCCCTATAGTAATGGTCAGAAGAGAGGCCTTTCTTCTCCCTCTGTAAATAACCTGCCAAAAGAAAAGAAGGCATGCATTGAAATTGGAAAGCAGACAGGTGCACACCCAGACACCCTCTTCCTCCTCAATAGGACCAGGGGAGAAAATAAGATGAAAAAGAAAATGGGCTGAGATAAAGACAGGGAGATCACTTACCAATTACCATCACTGGCAAAACAGACTCAATTTTGGGAAAATTAATTTAATTTACTGACAGTTAAAAAGAGAGTTGGATGGTGAGAAGAACTAAAACATCTTCTTCCCAGGCTCACCTTCACCCTTTCACTCCTGACTCCTCTACCTCCTTCTCTCTGCCACTTCTTTTTCCTCACACTTTTCCCTGCTCCAGTGTGGGTATTCACCATGCACTGCAATCCTTCAGGATATACCTGCTCCAGCCCGGGGCCTTCCCAGGGGCTGCAGGGGGACAAATGGCATCACCAGGATCTTCTCCCAGGACCTCAGGGGCATCTCTGCCAGGGTGCCTGGAGCCCCTCCGCCCCTTCTCCTGCTCTCCCCTTGGGGCTGGCAGGGCCGTTTCTGACCCCGTTTCCCTCAGCCCTGGCAGAGTTTTCCCCTTCCTTCCCCAGGCTTTCCCTACGGCACCCGCCTGGGGCTGAGGGGCTCAGCTGTGCCCTGCGCTGGGGTTGGCACCGGGTTGCCCCTGCAGGCCGCCCCTTGCAGGGGTCGCCCCTGCAGCACCTCCACTGCTGCTGCCAGCACTTGGGCACTTGCACCTGGCACAAGCATATTGTGATGGTTAAATGAGAAAGCTGCTTAGTTTTCTTTTATTTCTCTTCAGCCGTTCACTATCTTCTCCTGGTCTGGTCTTTGTAACACACATATGTATGTGGGTCTGAGGGGTTATATACACAAAATCTCAAAATACTCAGTAACAAAGATATACCAACTCACGTAGCCCTTCCGTTAACAAATCTGTACTATCATGGGCGCCCAGTGGCATTCTAGTCCTTCCAAAGATCCTCTGCTTTCTCTGAAGGACTACCAGCCTGCGCCAGAGGTAGGGAGTAGGGAAACTGCCTGATTCCCTGCAGCTTTGAAAGCCTCAAAAGTAATGAGGAAAGTTCTGTTTTCATCTGTTTGGGTCTCCAAGCATGCTTATTATGATCTTGCTGTTATTAGTCTTCACTTAACCAAATCTATACATGCTTACTCCATTTTCACATGTCTCAAGGTCATGCACATCAGCCTAGCTCATGACAGAGTTATAGAATCCTCTAAGTTGGAAAAGACCTTTAAAATCATCGAGTCCAACTGCAAAAATCATGGATTCTCTTTCAATCACATTTTAAAATACAAATTATTTGTTCTTTTTTTTCTCTTTCTTGTATCTTAATTCGGCACAGATTATATAAACACACTAGGTTTCCTGAACCAATTCTTTTAATGTCACTCTTTGTCTTATCAACTCATTTGACCCATATAAAAAAAAAATCAGGGATATTTTTCCCACCAGAACCTTACTTAAACATGGCTTTTGGCATCTGTATAATTCCAGCATTTTTCTTATTATATTCTTCAAGTATCTTTCTAATCATTATTTGTTCTATTGGAAAAAAATAAAATAAAATATGTATCTACTGAAAAACTAAATTCCTTGAAGTTTCCCTTTCTAGGATTCAATTTTCTCTTCTTTTTTGGTTTTTTTAGATGTTTTTCTATAAATTTCTTATATCCTTGGATGCTGAAGTTTTATTTCGTCTTTGTTTTTTTTTGCATCTCCCTCATTTCTTTTGTCATGCTACAATTTGTGGTCAATTTATTTGATTTTTTTTTTTCTCTTCCTTTTCCATCTCTTCTGATTTATTCTTACTTTAGTTCCTTCTGTATATTTTCATGGATCTTATATCTTCCAGTGGTTTTTTTTGGTAGTATAAGGATTTTATTCATGCCTTGCTTTTTTTCCAAAACTCTCAAAATTTTACTTTGTTTTATTGTGGTAAGAGAAAGATTGTGTAATGCAATCAATATAGGGTTTCTAAATAGTTGTGTGTTTTTTCCTTAATATCACGTTATATTTTCTGTTCTTTGTACAGAATTTACAAACGTATATATAGCATGTTTTAGAAAAAAATAACTATTTACTTAAACAGTGGATAGAACTGATTCTCAAAGAGGACCTACCACGCACAAAGGCCAATTATGTTGGAATAAGCAGCCTACACAGCAAACTTGTTGCTGTGTGTCAGTTTTCAGTGGATAACAACCCACTTCCACTACTCTTGAGCCCTTACTTTCCTGGCTGTTTTCAGACGGAGAAAAATCCTTGGCTTTCCTGCAATAGTTACTGCTTTGTGGCATTGGTAGCAAGGAGAAGCAACTGACTGTGGGTGTAATGGGGGTATGCCATGGTTAATTGATCCAAGAGGAAAACACCACTGTGTGAAGCCATGTGTGAAACAGAATATACCACATTAATACAGTTATAGTTACCACTGTCATCAGGAAATATAATGCAAAACATCCAGTATAATGTTTACAACTTCTGTATATTTTTTTTTTAATGTAAATGAAAAGCACTGCCCCGACCTGTCCCATGGGAGTCAGATAGAACAAAGAAGGACTAACACTAATTTATGCATTAGAATACTTCACCTAGAACAATGGAATACAAACTAGGCCCGCCTCTTATCAAAACTCCAATATTAAATAAGTTTGTGCAAGTATAGTACACATACTGGTATCTGTTACATCATATAAGAACCCTTTTAGATTATAACTACTGTTTTGGGTCAGTACAATTACCAATATAGCTGCTGTAGCTATGAAGACTATGGAGAATAATTTTAGGACAATTCCAGGGAAACAAAAGACTTCTCAGATTTCCATTTTTGGAATATTATTAATAGCTCCTAAACTTCTTCAGAAAAATAGATATTTCCTGATAGTCTGTCACTTTCTGAAAGTCTAGTTAAATCAATCTCTCATAGAAAGATGGGGAGGGATAGTAGAAATGAATCATACTTACTTCCTTCTTCAAAGGATCCCTTATAAGTAAACAGGATTTTCTAATAAGACCTAAATACTTCTTTCCTGGATAGCTACTGCTGCTTGGTTAATTATTATTATTTTTTTTAAATACAGTACAAAATGTTATAGACAAATCTAATAAATTGAGAACTAAACCCTTTAATGATTAGTATTATTCCGTTTTACTAAGAAATAACAAAAATGTATGTTAAGAACAGCAGATATACTGCAACACCTATTGTCTATATTTACAATGTAACACTAGGTGTTAGGTGACCTATAAGGAGAGTTTACTCTCTGTCATTTAGATACATCTCTCAACTGTAGGTTTATATTTGAAAGCGACTAAGAAAGGAAAAATGCTGCTAATATACAGGTTGATTACAAATAGAGAGGTGTAACCAGTAAGAAATGTTGTTTTTTTTTTCTTCAATAAAATTTGCATGTTTAAGAGACTGTAACTGCCATCAATTACTGCCCAGGTGTTCAGAGTCAAGCAAGGAATGGCTAAAACCTAGTATACTGAAGGCTTTATTGGTCCTTGAAGCTTCACAATTGAGTCCAGGTAAAATGCAGATAATATTGCAAGTGGCTGCCTAGCAACTGTGCAGACAGGAGAGCTCATGTAACACAACACACATGGTTAGTTACAATCTTATTTACTTCTGTCAGTTCTGTGCCCACAAACAAATGGATAATAACCAGATAAAAACTGTAGGATTGTTGGATTTGCTTGTCATAATTTATAAATACTTTAAAAATTTAGGTTCTAATTGAAAATAGAAAAGCAAAAAATACTGTTGTTTGTCACGTATTTTACAATTTAATTTAGAGGTTCTGTAAATGTGAGAATGTATCTAAACACATTGTTTCACTAAGATCATCCTTAAAATTTTGACTTTTAAAGAAACATGTCGGCAAGTAACTTGAAACTACATAATATTTAGTCAGCCGAATGTTTGCTGGCATTTTTTACTTATCCTTACATTTTAATATCTAAATTATGCTTGCAACAACAAAAAAAACCAAACCAAACCAAAACAAAACAACAAAAAAACCAAAACCACAAGCAAGGTTTTTTTTTTTTTTTTTATTCCTAATGTAAGTAAATTAGCTGAATTTTCTGGCAAAATGTATAATGAGGTTAAACACAATCAGTATTGGAACATGAAAGATCCCAGAGAACTTCAAATGCTACAACAAATGGTGAATGGGGGAATTAATAGGAGATCTTTTCTTGCTCTCTGTTGTTCTGCTAAGGGACGCTGGTCAGTAGTGCTGTAGTAAGTTAATAATCCCTGTAAAATGTAAAAGATTTTAGGCTGAAAAAAAATTCTACGTAATCTTTTTAAGCTATGAGTATGGACACTTAGAAGTGGAGGAGTTGAGTTTCATCAGTTTAACACCAAAAACTGACTGCATTCATGGTCTCCAATTGTGAAGTAAAATGGACTAGTGTTTTCTTGACTTAATTCTGCAAAAATCTCTAAGGATTTATTTGCTAATTACTCACTAAAACATTTAAACTTTCATTCTTCAAAAACAGATGATATTCTATGCTTCTATTGTCTGTTTTGTTCATCTAGTAAGTTATTGGAGGTTTATGTGAGAAAACAAATGTAGAGGAAGACAAAACTCCAGTTGAGAAAGCAAGCAAGCTGCCTCATTAAAAGAAATCCAACCCTCGCCTCATGAAGAAATTTGTTTCTGTATTCTGGACAGACAAGAGAAAAGTTGGGAGATAATCATGCATTTGTTAAGGCAAACAGGAGTACATTGCAATGGTTGATGTTAAAGATGATCAGTCCTGACAAAGGCTGTTATATGAAGAGAAATTACTGTATTTTTAAGAACTGGAAGAGGAAAAAGAAACAGGGTTTAACAAGTATGCCACAGGGAAGGAATAGTATCAAAAATTAAATGTAGTTCCATGCTTGAAAAAAACACTGCAATTTAAAATGATGGATCAGAAATTAAGAATAAAAATTACCTAGGTTAGACATTAACCTATTTTTGGAAGTTAAACTTAAGAAGGTAACTGAACATTCACACATGCATGCATGCACAAAAATTCAGCCATAGGTACAGTTTTCATTGTTACGGTATTAAAAAAAAAAAAAAACAACACTGAAATAAAGCAAAAAATATACCAAAAAAAATGTATTTTGTTCGTGAAATGACATTTTGCCACCATTAGGTGTAGAAACTTCTGTGCAAAAAAAAAAGTCACACATTCGTTTACCTGACAGATAAGCAAATATTAATAAAGGACTTGCCATTACTTCCCCCCAAAATACCCAAACTTTTTTGTAAGCACTGCAGAAGGCTCTCAATTCAAGTATTGAACTAACCTGATGCAATTTAGTCTGAGAATTGTGACACTAGATTCTCATCCCTCTCTGAGGTGGTGAATCTGTAGAGTATACTACAATGTTTTGCAAGAGTTGAAATATATATATAATCTAACTGACATTTTTCTTATCAGGAATCTTACTGATGTATTTTGCTATACTATTAAATAGAAAAAAATCTTGTGTTAGAAACATATGCTTTTATTTTGCAATTTAATTTAAAACTTTAACTTCTCTATCAGAAACACCTATTTAATAAAACACCATTTTTATCACACAAATGTAAAACATCCTCTGAATTCCTGTCTTAAGTGTTGATTTGAATTTAAAATGACGGATCAGAGATGAAGAATAAAAACAATCTACACTACAGATAAAACTATTTTTGACAAGTTTTGTCCCCTGTGTAGTTACGTGTTGAAACAAAGAAATAGAGGAGGACTAAAATAGAAGCTGGCCATTTTGTAAGTCTACATGTACCACCATATGAAACATGTATGGAAGCTCTTGGTTGAGAAAACATATTATAAACTTGTTTCACATTTGTTCATTTTATATATTCTGCATATTAAGTCAATATGTGTATAGTTCAGTATAACACTTCTAGTCTTCTTAAAGTAATTAGATAGCTGTATCAAAAACCTAGGTGTATTTTTGTTGTTGTTGTTGTTGTTTGTTTGCTTGCTTTTTTCCCCCTGCAGCTTATTCAAACCATAAGTGCAGTAGACAAAGATGATCCTCTTGGTGGACAAAAATTTTTCTTCAGTTTAGCTGCTGTTAACCCTAACTTCACTGTTCAGGATAATGAAGGTAAAATTCATGCCTGTTCCAGGAAAGGGGTTTATCTTTACTGTCTGGCATACATTCCTGAAATATATTTGCTTTTGATGTCTGTTAATATGTAGAGAAGCCATTGAGGCTGCTGCTAGCAAGAATAATAATTTTACCCAAAAGATTGCGTTTTAGGGAGGCAAAAACTAGCATGGCAAAAATGTGATAAAGCAAATTATAAAGAAAATCATTGAAAGTGTTGATTTGGGGTGAGTAGTCAGATTAAATGCTTGACTGAAGGAGAAAAAAAAGGTTTCAAAGAGGGTTTCACTGGACAAAGTCAGATTTTTCACTTTAGCCTTCTGGAACATAGTTCCAATTCCCCTGGTCTTCTGTTTTGCTTCTTTCTGGCTATTAATGAAAGTAATTATTCTCAGCACATAGCCACTTTGACTTTTCTTTTTATCCTTTGTCAGTCTTTCTTTATCAGAGAAAATTATCAGAAGATTCTATTGGGGAAGGTGGACTGTGCACCCATTTTGGCCTTCATTACCACTGTGACTAAGTGAGAGGGCTCTAGATTACAGAATAAATAAATGAAGGGGGACACGGTACCAGCCTTCAAATGTATTAAAGGCATAAAGGCAATGAGAATAATCCTCTTTTCCTGATGAAGATTTCAGGAAGCAATAGGCTGCAAACAACATGAAGAATTTTAGGTTAGACAGAGAAAAAAATTATGGCAGTAGGGAAACTGAAGAATGGAAATAAATTTTTTTTTGGTACCTTATAAAAACCCCAACAGCAGAGGTATTTAAAGATCCATCAGACATATAGTTTTTGATGTTGAGTGAAAACAAACAGCGTACAAATACCCAAGGATGTAATAAAGGAAAACTCTGTATTTCATATCATGGAAGCTATGAAAAAAAAAAAAAAAAAAATTAAAGTTTTAAACAAGATTATAACCTAGTGACTGCTTCCTGAGTGTATAGAGGTATAGACCTTGTTATTTCTTTTCTATCTGGCATTATTTTTCTTTTTGCACATGGATTATTTTAATTCAGCCTGAAGTTGGCTGGCAAGATAGCTAACCACTTCCATCGACAGAAGTATGATGAAAACATCCAGAAGTATGATGAAAATTAAATTTTCCTTCAAATGGAGAGTAAATCTTTTTTTTTCTCTCCTCTGGACTAAAAAGTTAGCAATTCTAGTGTTGGATCACACTCTAGTGTTGTGGCCCTAACAACAGAATAAATAGTCTGTCTCTGTTATTCATTCCTTCCCTTCCCTCTGGCCACTTAGTGAAAAGCTTTTGATGGTGAAGTATATTGCATACAACTAAGATTTGTCTGCTACAAATACAGTTTAGTAAACTCACTTCTCAAAACTGTGCAGGAATACCTACTATCTTTTGCGTTTTCCTAAGACAATTTTTAGCAAAAAAAAATCTACCCCATATGCTTAAGGTAGGTAATTCATTGTTCTACAGTATGTTGAAAGTGCTTTGGTGTGGAAAATCTCACACTGAGTTTACAGATAGCATTCCCGTGGGTGTTGTCATGGAAGATCCATACAAAGAATCTTTCAGAACAGAGTGCTTGTTGAACAGCATGAAATTGAAGGTTATGTTTTCTCAGTTGGCCACTTCATTTCAGGGCTTCAGCCCTGAACTTGAACTGTGTCACACACTGCAAGTATTAATCTATAAAACATTTTAAGCTTTGAGAAATCCTCTTTTCAAATCACACTCAAAGGTGGTGCAGAGGTACAGAGGGATGGGCCAGATGTGCATTAAAAAATATAAATAGCTTTCTAATCAAATGAGAACATCATTAGAAAAATAGAGATATCACTATGATATCAGGAACTGTTTCAAAATGCTCCCAGTGATGTAAAATATGATGATTTGCATGTACTATAAATAACATTTTTTTATATTCATATACTCTACAACAGTATATTTTAATCAATCTAGATAACACTGCCAGAATTTTGACAAGAAGGAATGGCTTTAGTCGACATGAAATAAGTACTTATCTGCTACCAGTGGTGATATCGGATAATGACTACCCGATCCAGAGCAGCACTGGCACGCTGACCATTCGAGTGTGCGCCTGTGACAGCCGAGGGAACATGCAGTCCTGCAGCGCCGAGGCCTTGCTCCTCCCTGCTGGCCTCAGCACAGGGGCACTGGTTGCCATTCTCCTCTGCATCATTATCTTGCTAGGTAAGAAAAATAAATGTATCTTTCCCGCTATGAACAAATGCTTCAGGCCTGACTCATTCTGCAAAACTATGCAGGTTGGTAAAATGAATGATCATGGGTTTTGCAAGAATTCACCTGCAATTTAAAACCAAAGAAAAAAAAAGGCAAAAATAATTTGTCTGGGAATTGGACATTGTAAATAAGAATTAAAGTCCCAGATTGTTAAAACTATCAGTGTGCAACCAGAATTTCATTTTTGTTCTTTCATTATGTTATCCAAAAAAAAAAAAAAATCAGACAGGAGAAATAGCATAAGCAAAAATCTCTTTTATGTCTTTCAGTTTAATTTTATTTCCGAGGGAACGTCTCTTTTTTATTTAAATAACTATCTAAAGTCAACATGCAGTATATATTTGACACAAATTATGCCAGTAAATAAGTTGTTACTATATTAAAGCATTGTCTATCCAAAGATTTCTGTGCTGTAATTAACAAAAAAAAAGTACATTTTATGGAATCTCCATTTTGCAGTTTTCAGAATATCACTAATGAGCTATAATTCACTTCAAAACCAGTTTTGAACAGTAAACTTTGAGCTTTAAAAAAGGAATAGATCTTCAGAATAGACCCAGCTGTGTTAACACCCGTTGAAGTTACAGAAGGACTATGTAGACAAGCTCATGGTTCTATAAAGCAGAGCATACAATGTATGTGCAAAATAGCACATTTAGATACAGCCCTTCCTGTGCTGCTGTACTACAGATAGAGACATTTATCCATTTATCACACAGACATACATTGCTGAAACAGCTGAAACAAAGCTCTTGTACCTGGTGGATTTGCTACTAAGCAACTGTTAATTAGAGATCTTTACCCATTCTTTCTTTCTCTCTTTCAGTTATAGTGGTGCTCTTTGCTGCTCTAAAGAGGCAACGAAAGAAGGAGCCTTTGATCCTCTCTAAAGAGGACATCAGAGACAACATTGTGAGTTATAATGATGAAGGAGGTGGAGAGGAAGACACTCAAGCTTTTGATATTGGCACACTGAGGAATCCTGCAGCTATGGAAGACAAGAAGCTTCGACGAGACATTATCCCTGAAACATTATTTGTACCACGGAGGACTCCTTCAGCACCAGATAACACAGATGTTCGTGATTTCATTAACCAAAGGCTGAAAGAGCATGATACGGATCCTTCTGCACCACCGTATGACTCGCTTGCAACCTATGCCTATGAAGGAAATGATTCAATAGCTGAATCATTGAGCTCCTTAGAGTCGGGTACTACTGAAGGAGACCAAAACTATGATTACCTCCGAGAATGGGGCCCTCGGTTTAATAAGCTAGCTGAAATGTACGGTGGAGGAGAAAGTGACAAAGACACTTCTTAACCTACACTAGGCTACATTTTTCTTTCCTTTGAGCGGAAGTAATTTTACAGACACCTTCTGCACTCAACAGTATTTAACTTTCAGGAAAATTTTCCCGCCACTCAGCACAATGGTTTCCTTTTAAAATTTGTTTTTAATTTGTCCATTAATGTCATTCATTCTTTCTAGTAGTATGCCACTTGGAATATATATGGCATTTTATTTAATCACCTTCCAAGAGCCAAAGCTATGGAAATTCAGTGTTGTCCATTTTAGTAAGTAAAATAAACAATATCTTATGTTTAGAAATTTGAACAGGGTGATAATCCCCTAAGCACCCTCATATACAAGCCGCTTCTGTTAGGTACATGTCCTATCCTTGCAAGTGCAGCTTTTAAGATGGCAAAGAAGAAAAAAACTCAGTATGTCCTGTTCTGTACATTAAAATTAAAACAAAATGTACACGTGGTGTTAATAAGTGTAACATGCAGCTGGTTTAAAAAAAAAAGTTTGTGCAACTTCATTTCATCAAATTCTATCTGCTGATGTTTTATATTTATATTTTTGTATTTATTTTTAAGAAATAAACCAGGTTTTACAACTATCTTGATGCTTGCCTGCCTGTTCTGGCCATAAATTCCAGGCTTGAAGAGAACATGAAATTTCTCCGATGACAGCACAACTATTTGCTAGTACTTCTATGCTGCACTATTCTCCATACATTTAACACAATCGGAAGTGCTTGTGCTCACAGGGAAATGATCAAGTTCTAGATCTATTTGCTTGCTCAAAAGTGCTACTTCCTACAGTTGTCATCTTTAAGAGAAATTTTGTTTTATTTTTGAGTTGAACTAATGGTGTTTTATTCTAGAAAGATGAACTACTATTTTGTCTCAACTTGAATTATCATATTCTAAAAACATGCTGTTACAACTAATCCATCCACAACACAATGAATTAGTATAAAAAAATTTAGTTTATTCATTCTATAGTTCTGCATTTTGAATCATAATTGCATCATCAGAGGTGATCTGTAACTGCAATGGATAAAGTATAAAAAGGTGTTTAAACAACCATTTTTAAGCACCATGGTTTTCTGAAGACAAATCTTTTGATGACAAACCACTGTGTGTTGCATTGCAGCCATCTGAGGGTAACCTGATCCCCTTTAAAGCTGTCAGGCTGAAGGCTGAAAAAATGTCAGTAAAGCTGGTACGCTCCTCACCTGATTTACTGAATTTTCTGATAGCTTGGAAAACTTTAGTAAAAAGAAACCTCAGCAACTAGCCACCTGTAACAGAAATCATATTTTAGCTATCAAAAATCAAAGGCATTCCAAGACATTTTATGATGTCTTTTCCTTCTCTCATTCTTTAGATCACACAAATCTATGTAGTAAACAATCACTGAGATTTTGAAACATTGCTGAGATGAAATAATTTCAGAGTAAAAGCAAGATGCCATAAGGTCTGTATTTACTTATTTATTGTGGAAGAAACACATCTGAAGGATAATCCCTCCTCTATCTCTCTTAACTTCTTACTGCCATAAAATCAACAGCTATTGAAAATATATTAGTTCTTCAAAAAGTGCAATGCTGAATTCTTATTTGATCAAATATTTCTTCTCCTTAATGGAGTGATTAAGCCCTATGAAGTTGAAAGCTGAATACAGTGCTATTATGCAAGCTATTTTGGTGCAATGGAAACCAAATTTTTATTGACTTGATATCAAGTTAAACTATTTGATCTATTAAGAAATTGTAAAGATTATGGATTTTTCTTCATTTAATTCAGTAAGACTTTCATTAACTAAGGAATTTTTATATTCCTTAATAGAAAATAATTCTGAGAATATTAAGAAACATCTTAGATAATCAGCATTACAAAGCTGTGAAGAAGTCTTATAGGCTATGCAAACAGTTGATCTTATTTATCATTATCTAGTGAAATTGATCTAATTTTTTCTTCCTTCCTAATCTCCATTTATCCTTCAACAGCATGTAATAGGAAGAAACAAACAAACAAAATTAATCCATTTAATACATAAATAGCCAAAAGACACTCTTCAAATACTGTTTTCTATCTGCAGCAACATTAAGATCAGTGACATCCTACATATTTAACTGAGTATGTATTAGGACAGAAGATAAAATAGGCTGTAATACAGCTGTTTTTTACCTTTCTGTTAAAAACAAGATTTTGGTTAAATAGGTCCAGCCGACTATTTTACATATAATTCAGTAAGAATCTCTGTTTCCAGAAAGAAAAAACAAACACATACAGCTCCCTCACTTCTGAAACTTATCAGCAAATGTCAAATAAGAGTATTATTTTAATTTGCATTTCAGTACTTATTTCTGAGTAATAATTTTGTGGAAATATTTGTCTATTGGTATGTTTAAGGAAGTTATTTTATAATTGTTCAGCGTAATCTGAACCTAATGTTTAAAATTTAAACCTGTATGCATTATTAAATAAAATAGTAGTATACATTGTGTAAGTATATAACAATATGTAAATATACTACTAAAATTATTACATAAATAGTATAAATGAAAATTTGTTTTATCCCTTGACATATCCTTGCAGTTTTATTTCCTCGTACATTTTAGGAAAAGGAAAAAAAAAAATCAATTTCAGCACTATAAATGTTAGTGTGCAAGTAGCTTTTCACTGTACAAATATGTACCATTTCACTGTACAAACCTGTCAGCCTAGTGAAGATGGACAATAGGAACATGCGGTCACTTGTGCAGATAGATCATAAAAAAACATTCCGGAAGTTATAATTCATTGTCATATCCAATTTATTTTTAGGAACTGGATCATTTAGGCAACTGAATCTGGTCCTTAATATTACACACAGTAATAGAATAGTCCACAATGTTCTCCATGCTCCTAAATGCCACAGATCGGTCATAACAGCTTCATCAAATGTAAGGCTGTATAGCAAAAGATAAGCCATGAGTATCAGATATCATGGAAAGGGAGAAGAAAGGCATCAAAGTCACTGTCCCAATGTCTTTCTTACGTTCTTATAATAATGAGGAACTGGAAAGTGAAACTCCCAGACAATTTAAAGTGGAGAAAATTTAAAATAGGATACCTGCTTCCCAGGTAGTACCTGCTAAGCTTAGCTGCATTAAATGGTATGAAACTTGACACAATGTAACATGTAGCAAGCAAGACCCTTGTATTTTTTAGTCCAAATGAATTTTCTATACATTCTTATGAAAAAAAAGTGCCACAAGACCACAATAAACAAAGAAAAAAATACATCAATGTTGCATTTCATGTCGAATCTACAAATTACTTACAAGACAGACCTTATGAACATTTTAAAATTCAAAACATATCAAAACTATTGGAGCCACTGGACCCCCCAGGAAACAGTGCGTTCTTAGAGTCTGTTGCAACAAATGGATTTTTTTTTTTTTAAGGAATTTTATGAAAGAAGGTCTATACAAGATCTTATGTTAACAGTAACAACAAAAATAGTATTTCATAAGGCCTTCAGGGAAAAGGTTGACAGTAAGAACTGTCTAAGCAGACTGGAAAAAAAAAAACCAAACCAAAACAACCAAACCAAAACCAGGGAATAAAACAAGCACCTAAGTCAACAAAATCCTCATTGCATATCATCAAGTCAATATCCACCAGCTGTCAGCCATGTATATGCAGATATTTTTCACTCATTCACTGTTACAAGGTGTCATAGTTCCATAATTTGTCCTTCAATCACATGTAATACTCTTCCCAGGCCAGTTTATGTATCAATTACATTACTGCCTGTCAAAGGTCTACTCTTCATTCCTCTCATTCTCCCATGTGACTCTATTGCCCTTGAATCGGATTTTCTATGTTTTTTTTTTTAAAAAAAATCTTCTTATGCTACCTATCACATAAAGTCGGAAGAAAAAGAACACAATTTCCTACATTATTCTCCTTCAAACCTCTTCTTATAATTTACTCCTACTGGAGTAACTACAAAAATACCTGTTAAGGGCTAGAGCTGCTCACCATGCTAATTGTGGACGGTGGAGACAAATACAGTCATTGCTCCAGGTTGTTTCAGACTGGTTTACCTTTATTCTAACAGAAGCCAAATTATTTGACAGTGTTGCTCTAGGTTTATCCAACATTTGGGAAAAAAAAAAAAACAACTTTATTTTGGCCCTTCACCAACTACTCAAAAGAAAAATCAATTAAATTTTTAGGAAGCTAGTTAGTAGTACCTATCTGATATAAGCATATTAACAAAAAAGTTTAGACTTCCTTAGTTTTTGTCAAATGACTGAACTAGAGATCTGGTTATAAAAGTTACCAGAAGCCTTCAAACACTATATTATCATTATCAGACTCACTTGAACAGCACAGAAATCAACCAACAGTAATCTGTTTAGAGCAAGATGAACAGATAGATGTTCAAGCTAAAACAATTTCACTTATTCATAACAGTGTTATCTGTTATGCCCAAAAAGCATTATGTAAAGAGTGAACATAAAGAGATGACAGCAAATATAAGGAGACATGTGAATACAATTTTTTTTTCCAACAAACTGTCATGGGTTTCTCTATTGTCTCTCCAGTTTTTCAGAGGCTTATTCAAACTCTATTCTCAAACAGTTGAACTGGCTGAAAAGTCACTTTCCACGTAACTGAAGATGTAAAATATAGTAATAACAACATCAGAATCAACAAATGCAATAAGCCAGATAGAATAAATTTTTTAAAATTTTTCTTTTGTTTTCTCTTCTTTAAGTCTATTTTTGTTTTCATTTTAAAAGAATATAGTCAACTATGAAATCAAAATGACAGTTTTTAAACTAATGTGTTTTTTTTTTTTCTGAATGCAAGTTTCTCTTTTTAAAAAAAAATTCAAATCAACTTTTGAGAAAACTTCATTGTCTTTCAGTTGTTGTCAACCTCAGTAAGCAATGCAAAATAAAAAAAAAACTCTTTGAAAAGAAATATGACAAATACTCTTTCTTTGATTTTTGGCTACGAACTAGAGATTAGATGTATTTTGAACACATACCTTGCAAAATACTATTGAATATTTCCATTAACATTTGCAAAACTGTATCTTAATTATTGATTAAACACTTTCTAAATATACTTACACCTATGTTTAGATACTGTGTGTGGAAATGTTCAGAAAGCTTCTCTTACTTCTGTCCTTTTGAGGGAAACAGAACAAGTTCTAATTATATAATATTCATTAAAATGCCAGAGGAAAGTCAACAGTTATAATATAGAAAGTATCTTTCAAGTAGACTATAGAATCACAAAGTAGTGTGACTTGCAGATGTATGGTCACAAAACATACAGCAAATCCAAGAAATTAATTAATCAATAACTCCTGAAAACTTTTGTAAGTCATGGCAGTGTTGACAAACTTTAATTTAAGGAGGAACTTTGGTGTATTTAACAATGGTGCAAAAAATAATGTCTACATCATAATGCACATCTCTAGTATGCATCTCCCCTCATGAACTTCATCATTACAAAGATTTACAGAAGTAATGGACATTTGTGATTTTGGCTGATTTCCAGATAGTCCAGTAATCTTTTTGTTCACTAGGACAGAAAGTCAGAGGATCTGATCACCTTCAGGAACTTTATTTACTTGTTATGAATTAAGACAGTCACCATTTTTACATGTAGAGGAGGGAACTCCAGATTTCATAGTCTACTTAAATATCCAAAAAAGTGTTTGACAAGGTCTATCATCAAGACTCCTAAAGAAATTAAGCTTCTATAGTACAAAATGGAATGTCCTCACCTGGGCAAAAGACAGAAAATCAATGTTAGGAGTAACTATTCAATAATCTTTGGAAGGACAAAAGTGGAATCCTTCATGATCTGATCTTTTGATCTGGAAAAGGAGAAGAACAATGGGGAAAGATAGTTTGTTTGGGATTGTTATTAAGTTTAAGACCAGTAAATAAACGGACCAATCATAAGAAATGAAGGAACACATTGCAGCCATAAATGATGGAACAACAAATTAGCCGATAAAATCACTACAGATTAATGTGAAGTGATGTAGTGATGGGACATGGTTATTTACAAATGAGATCTTGTCATTATAATACCTAACTCTGGGAAAATCTTAGCTCAGTATTAAGTAGATAAAGGAAATAAAATATTAAGAATTATTAGGAAAAGAACAAAAAAAAAATGTTATGTTGCTGTCTGTCATGTCCTTGTATTAAATGTTCTATTTCAGTCCCTATCACATACTCCCTTAGACAAGTATTCTAAACCTCGAAATGATAAAGAAGTGTTTGAGGGATGATCAAAAGCAGAAAATGGTTTCTCTATGAGGAGCAATGAGGCTTGTTAGGATTCTTCAGCTCACAGTAGATATGACAGGTGTCTATGAAAACATGAATGATATAGAGAATCTACTTTTTGCTGTGTTTTTCAATAAAGGAAACAGGAATTATCTAATAAATCCAACAACTCTCAGGTTCAAAAAGAATAAAAAGAGGTTATTTTTCAGACACAAAACACACATAAATTTGTGGAGTTCCTTGCTACAAGATTTTGTAGAGGCTAATAGCTTACATGGATCACAAAACTGTTGAAGGGAATGTTTCAAAAGCTCCTAAATGCAACCTCTGGTCATTCAAGAAGTCCTGAAATTTTACATTGCCAGAAATCATAGAAGCTACTTCTATGTGGAAGTATCACTACATGCTAACTTTACAATTTTGCTCTTGCCAACCATCCACAGCTCGCCACCATCAAAGACGGATTCTACAGTCCTTTGGATTTTGGGTACAATGATTCATATTTTCTCATTTTTGTGACATTTCCTCTGACTCTAAAACCAAATGCTACCCTATAATTCTGAATGCAAATGGATCAGCCATCCTTGGATCCTTGATATTCTTTCTTTATACCTGCAACTGCTGCTGTATCATCATGGGATAATTTTCCAGAAAATATTGTAACAGCATCCAGAAGAGAAGTAGACTAGGAAGATGGTAGATTATATTGATAGAAAGACTTTATTTTACCCATACTCAGCTAAATTCTCCTTGCCTTCACTACAGTTGCACTTTAATATAAGTGGGCCCAAAATATGAATTTATTTGGAGAAAATTTAGTGGCTACATTTTCAAGACATTGCTGGCATAACAACTGAAAATCATTAAGTTTAAAATAACTATATTTAAATTGTAATTTAAAATATTTCAGTCTGCATGGAAATCCATCAGATACATGAAGAGATATTATAGCTAATATGTCTGCCATCAGCAACACTTTTGTAACAAAAGTGGGTGAAACTTGTTTGTAATTCAGAGGTTGATGAAAACTATTGTTGGAAGGAAACTGTCCATCTTCTCTCTCTCCTGCAAATTACTCATGTTTGAGAAGTATTCTTTTGCTTGCTACCCTTTATTGATGCATTCAAGGCAGAACACAAGAAAAAGAAAATATTATTTCTATCATCAATATTCTGTATATATATACATGTATGTTTGTATGTTCTAGATAAATATACATATACATGTACACAATATATATGCATGATATGGGAAACTAGCATGTTCCCTTCATATTAACAAAAGACAATTTTGAAAATGTCACAGTAACCTTTCTAGGTGACACTACCAGCAGAGAAACTCTAGACAACTACTATGCATAATTATGCCAAAGATATATAAACCTTCCTGCATCATCATTTCAAAACGGTGACCTGAGCAGCCTTGATATAAATGAGGCTGTAAGATAGAAAAAAACAAAAAAAAAGCATGCAGGTTCTCTTGTGACCTTTAATTATATAAACTGGAAAACAGTTCTTGTAAAAAAACAATCCCTTGTAGCTAATGGCTTAGACTCGCCTTCTTCCATACTAGTGCACTGTTGAGAGAAAGAAGAAGAAACCTTCTTCCTTATTGCAAATTTCCATATACAAAGGCTGAAAAAAAGCAGTCATAACCTATACAGTTTTGAATTTCTGAGCTCCAAAATTGTGGAAAAATGTTTCTGATACGCAAACTCATCAATCCTTAAGACCAAGAGATCAGAGCTATGTATCTCAGCTGGAAGGTATTTTCTTAGTGTAGTAGTTATTCCTTGGTTTCTTATTCATAAAATATATTTTTGAGTCATTAGGATTTTTCTGACTAAATTGATTGTGAAACACTCAACTTCTTTAGTGGTGAGCACCATAGGAATGCAAGAAAAAAACCCATAATACTTGATAGCCCCCTCTAAGCATAATAGCACAAATTAAATATATGGCTAGCCATTGGACAAGGACAGTACTTACTTATGAATCATAGAATCATAGAATCACATGGTTGGATGGGATCTATGAGATCATCTAGTCCAACCGTCTTCCCACTACCATTGCTGCCACAGCTACTAAACCATATCTTGTAGCTCCTCATCAAGCCACCTCTTGAACACTGCCAGGGACGGCGACCCCACCACCTCCCTGGGCAGGCCATTCCAGTGCCTGACCACTCTTTGGGAGAAACAGTTTTTCCTCACGTCCAACCTAAACCTCCTCTGGTACAACTTGTGGCCATTACCTCGGGTCCTGCTTGTTGCCTGGGAGAAGTGGCCAAACCCCTGCTCATCACAACCTGCCTTCAGGAAGTTATAGAGTGCAATGAGATCTCCCCTGAGCCTCCTCTTCTCCAGACTAAACAATCCCAACTCTCTCAGCCGCTCCTCTTGTGCTCCAGACCCCTCACCAGCTTTGTTGCCCTTCTCTGGACACGTTCCAGGGCTTCAATGTCTTTCTTGTAGTGAAGGGCCCAAAACTGAACACAATGCTCGAGGTGCGGCCTCACCAGCGGGCTGTCATGAAGGGCATGACAGCTTTCATTCCATGAAGGAGAAACCTGAAAAAAAAAATCACATGATTAAAATTAACTCAAAACTCACATAAAATAAAGAAATAAGCACAAACAACTTGTGGTGGTTTGACCCTGACTGGAAGACAGGTGTCCACCAAAGCTACTCTATCACTCCCCTTGGTCAACTGGACAAGAGAGAGAAAATATAATGAAAGGTTTGTGGGTTGAGATAAGGGAGAGATCGCTCAGCAATTACTATCACAGGCTAAACAGCCTCGGCTTGGGGAGAACTAGTTTATTACCAAGCAAAACAAGAGTAGAGTAATGAGAAATAAAACCAAATCTTAAAACACCTTACCCACACTCCTCCCTTCTTCATTCCTGATTTTCTCTACCTCCTCCCCCTCAGTGGCACAGGGGGATGGGCAATGCGGGTTGCGGTCAGTTCGTCACATTGTTTCTGCTGCTTCTTCCTCTCAGAGGGAGGACTCCCGCCTACTCTGGGGTCCCTCCCATAGGAGACAGTCCTCCATGAACTTCTTTAACATGAGTCCTTCCTATGAGCTATAGTTCTTCACAAACTGCTCCAGCATGGATCCCTGCCACAGATTGTAATCCTTCAGGGTCATAGGGTCAGAAGTTCTGCCAACAAACCTTCTCCAATGTGGGCTCATCTCTCCACAGGTTCACAGGTCCTGCCAGGAGCCTGCTTCAGCATGGAATTCCCATGGCATCACAGCCTCTTGTGGGCGTATCTGCCTGCTCCAGCATGGGGTACTCCACAAGCTGCAGGGGCACAGCCTGCTTCACCATGGTCTGCACTATGGGCTGCAGGAGAATCTCTGCTTCAATGCCTGAAGCACCTCCTCTCCCGCCTTCTTCACTGACCTGCCTGTCTACTGGGTTGTGTCTTTCATATTCTCACAGCAACTTTCCCACTTAAATATGTTATTACAGAGGCACTGTCACTGTAGCTGATAGACTTGGCCTTGGCCAGCAGCAGGTCTATCCTGGGGCTGGCTGGCATCAGGTCTATCAGACATAGGGGAAGCTTCTAGCAGCTTCTCACAGAAGCCACCCCTGTACGTGCCCCACTGCTACCAAAATGTTTCGTGGCAAACCCAATACACAATCTCAATAATGGCATTTCCTGAGTTGCCTTTGCAACCTTGTTGATGTTAACCAAAATGGTTTTTGAGTATGATGTAAATTACTATGTGATAAGGGTCATCACATTTTTCCTTAGAAGTTCAAATTTTCCTGTCATGTAATGTGTAATAAACCATCTCATAGGTAGAATTTTAAAACGTGACTGGTCTAAAATTCCTTTCTACTCCATTCTGAAAAATCAGAGTTTATTTCAAATGCAAGGAAAACTAATTTGTTTTTTTTTTTTGTTTCCTGTAAATGAAGGTCTGGTAGGTTATTGTTTCCTAAAAACCAGAATTTTCACTTAAACTGGCCAATAAAACTTCAGAATGCTTTACGCCAATTCTTCAAATAATAAAACATTAAAAAAGGAAAGCCTTCATATCAGCACAGAGATAAAAGCAAATATTATGTATATCCCTAAAATTCCAGTGCCTAGATTAAAACCACAACTGAATAATAAATTGTAAGTATTGTTCAAAGTAGATTTAACAATTTTGCTGTATTTATTCCTGTTAAGAAATACCCAAATAAGACATTTTGTTATCATTTTATACACAGGCATGTCCTGACTAATACCATAGGCCTTCCGACTTCTCTTAATAACTGTCAGAACAACATCAAATACCCAATGTGAAATTACTCACATTGAGTGCTGTACACTTCTACATTTGGTTCAGGACATAACATTCTTGCAGACATGAAACATGCTTGCAAACTGGAAAGGTGTGTTTTAGCTAAGACAGCAAGGAGACAATCTTCAAAGTATCTGCTTTTAAAGTTCAAATCTCTGTAGTTCCAGAGCTGTAAACCTGACTGATGATTCTTTCAGCATCAAGTGTAGCATGTGTTACAGGACAAGCAAGGCCCATCTATTTCTCAAATATGCCTTAACACTAGTAGCGTGAATGGCAGTAAGCTTTAGTGACAGTGCCTAAAACCAGATTTGAGAGTAACTTTGAAGACCTGTAACAGGAAGATCAGGGAAACCTTCCTCAAAGTTTCTTGTAAGAAGAAACAAAACAACGCACAGAGCTAACAGGGAAATACATAGTCTGAATAGTTAAGCTTCAGCTTTTTAGTATTTGTCATCTCTGTCCATTTCAATGAAAACAAAACATTTCTATGATTACATCCATTAATTTAATTAATATAAGTAAAAGAAATAGTAATCAACATTTATATGTGCAGATACAGTCTGTGCAAGCCCACTGAAAATAACTCCTCCTGGTCACCATCAGCTATTTATAAATTTCTAAGCCGTTTAATGCACAAACAATTATCTTACGTAAGGTATTAAGGGAACAGCAATTAATGTTTAAAAAGAAAATGTCAGACAGGAGAGGGGAGTGGTCTAGTTTTTGCCTAGCATCCAAATGCTGCGAAAAGAATAAACGTCAGTTTGTGCTGCAACTGGAGTTTAAATGTAAATTAATTCTGATTTATAAAATAGTGCAAGCAGAACAATGAGTTTCATTGATTTTTGTTCAGTGTTATTACAGGACACAATGTTAAAATAATATAACAATATTGCTGCATTACTTACAAAAATGGCTGCTATTTCCTTCTATCATTCATTTGGCTTTATTTCTTCCATGTTAACAGTGGATGTAGCTCAAACAGCTGAAATGTTTCGTTCAGTTCTAACAAGCACAAAATATTCATTCACAGCCCAATTGAATGTTTTTAGGCCCTTGTCCCTCTTGGTGCCTTGATATTCCACTGCTGATGTTAAAAGAGAGTAAAGCCCAAAGTCTGGTAGAGGAGTTTGATATATCATGAAACAACTTTCATGTAATTTCAGTAACATCTAATTTGAGTTAATTTACTTTATGTTTTCAGAGTTTTTCATCTCTTTCATAAGTATAGTGGGTTTTGTCATGCACAATCAAGGAAGTAGAGAGAACATGCAGAGGTAGAAATATATAAATAGATAAAACCTTCAGTTAAAATACTTTGTTTCTGAGAAACAAGTATGTATGAGGTAAAAATCAATTTGTTTATTCATTATGAAAGTCTACCATACCCTCAGTTTTTCTTTAATATAGAAGAATGGGCACAGAGCTATAAAAAGGAAAAACAGTGAGCTGTAGCTTTTTTTAACTCCCTTCTTCAGCAGAGATCATCATAAGGTGATCTGGACATGAGAGGGATTGCGTTTGAAAAGAAGTTGTAGTAGACTCTACTACTATATCCTATGTAATTCCAAAGAGAAGCACCATTAATTTACTGTAATGTTATCTATCCCAGATGGATAAGGAGAAAAATAAGATTAGAGAAAAGACAATAGAATTACGAAGTCTGTGACCCTACCCTGATTCATAAAAACAACTAGAAGCAGTATAGCAAACTTCTACTTATTACTCTAGGAAAACTAAGACTGAAGATTACTCATACTTCTACCTGGCATTACTATATTTCAGGTAAAATGTTACTATTAGTATTTTGTTATTTCTTTGAGAATCAGGTGTATATATTAACATCGCATTACATTTATTAATTGATTTTAATATATTTGGTTACAAGTTGCTGTTATTTTATCCAGAAGACTTATGAAGGATGGCAAGAATTATACAAATGTGGTCCATTTTATGATGTTCTTTTTTCGTGCTCTTCCTAAAAATGTATACATTTCAAAAATATCACCTAGGCCACCAAGGAGAGATTCAAGATACAACAGTCTACAGTGCATTCTATATGTCCAAATATTTCTTCTGCCTTTCAATGAGAAGCCCTATATTTCTAACGTCTGTGCAAGACATCATCTGTTTTGCTGAATATGCAAAGACCAGTATATTTCAGTTATATTTTCTGGAGTATACTTAAACAGAAAGCCAAATATTCATTAAGCAGCAATGATATTTTTACATTAAAAAAAAAAAAAAGGTTACTTAAATGTTAGGTATTATGATATTGCCAAGAATTTGTATCGAATTGGACTTTTGATTCCCATAATAACTGCATGACATTCTACCAAAACGTATTTTAAAAGTGTATAGGAATCTAAGAAATTATTTCAGAAGTACTAGTACATGTCATAACATTTTCACAGTATGGGTATAACCACTCTCTCTGTGAGGGAGAGCTCTGATCAGCTATCTCTCTTAAAGCAGATCTAGTTCACATTTCAGTATGTCATTAAAGACATCAATTTCACGAAGATGGAATAGCTCAAGAAAAATGTCATTTAGTTTGGTGACTACACAAGACATACATACTATTATACCACTAAGAGGAGTATAGAAAATGGCTCAGGAACTTTGAATTCGAACACTTGAAATCCCTTCTCTAGAAAAAAAGAATCATTTTACAAATACAAAATTAACATAGTGAAGAATTTCCAGATTTTTTCAGTATAATTGTTGTGCAAATTAAGAAAATAAGTAAAATCACAACATAATCTTATACTATTTTTGGAAATCAAGAGACTTTTTTTAAAATAGGCTTCAAATCCTCCTATTTTGATTTGTGAGGTTTTCATCCTCCTTAGCTCCCTGAACATTGTTATTTCAACTTGACTGACATTTTAAGCAGAGGCATACTATGCAAAAATGCTGCCAAACTGCTTTCACCTTAATGTTTTGGGCTCAACTGCATAATCATGACATTAATTAATTCTACATGAAAGATTAGATTGCTGCAATAATTGTTGTTTCAACTGTATTATTTTAAGTCTTCTATTTAAAGTGTACTCGAGTACTACATGTCCTATAGTAGTATTATCAATGCAATTAATAAAATACTAGGAAGAATTAGAAACTTCAGATGTTTGTTAAGTGATTTTGCATACTAATGAAATATCTGCAAGAATGGTCTTTTTAAAAAACAAACAAACAAACAAACAAACCTTTTTGGACTTCTTATTAAAATAACATTATCTTCATAACAAAAAGGCTCATATCTCACACACATACGGCATCTGCCAGTGAAATTCTATTAAGAATCTCTCCGCATTTTACATAAGCTTTAAGTATTTAAAAAAAAAAAAATTTACTCTCTTCAGCATCTTTTCTGGCTTGAAGTTTCCAAATTGTCTTAGCTCTTTTTCAGCTGTTAATGCATCCTGCTCAAGACTGGGAGATGTTCTTGCTCAGTCAAATCTTATGTCTCATACCTGAGGCTATGACTATTAAGGTTTTCCATGGAAAACCATTGGGAAGCTTCACTTAATGTGTAAAAGACCTGTATTATTTTTTCAAATAACAAGATATGAAAATACAATGGTGTTCAAAGGTTTCCTGAAGCCTTATCCCTTTTCTCATTAAACGTGAGATGCTATTATGGCATTCACAGTCTTAAAAGAAGGCCGTATAATTTCTCCAAGGAAGCTACATCAGCTGTTGTAGAAGGCTATGGAACATATATTTTTCAGGCTGAGACAAATGAAATTTTGTATAGCATCTCATCTTTCATAAAATGCTTTCTAAAATATGGCAATAGAACACCTGATTTAGCCAATTCAGCTTCTGCCATCATAATATTTATAGCAGTGAAACTGATCTCATTTTCTTCCATGCAAATTTTGAAGAAAAATACATTTCAGTTAAGTTATTTTGTATTTTAACAGGAAAAAAATGAAATCTTGATATGCTTTATTTCAGATAAGCACTTGAGATTTTTTTATTTAAATGTCTTTTGTTGGTAAAATTCTAAGCAGTAGAGGAAAAATAGACAAGAGCTTTCTTTGAAAAGCACAGACCCTTATTTCCTTTAACCCTTTTGAAAAGGTGTTTCACACCTTATTTCTGTGGATGTTATACCACCCTATGAGATGCTCCTTACTTCATGCTAATTACTTATCTCACACATTTTTCACAGTTCTTTTTGTCCTGGCAACGTGTGAGGGTTTGCACTATAAAGTGAATGGCATCACCTTGTGAGGGAGGAGTTCTTCTCTATTAAATTAAAAACCTGAATTCTGACTTTCTCAAACACCTACTGCTATGCCTGCTGTTGCACAAGACTTGACTATCTATAAACTGTCTTAATTTTATCTTGATCATTTAATAGATTTTGGCTAAGAACTGAACAGATATGATCAAATGCAAGGAGGAATCTACTAACATACAATGCTAGCATAGAAAATATAAAATGTTAATACTTTGCTTCTTTCAAACTTATTTTTGCCAAACCACAATACTCTTGTGGAAGGCTTTGTTTAACTTGTGATTAAACACAATGCCACCCAAACAGATGGGCAAGGAATATTGGTGACTAGAGGCCACACATACATGTCTGTCATTGGGTGGGGTTGAAGGTTTTTTGTTGCAGTTTTTTGAGGAGAAGGTGAAGGGGTGGAACAGCGTTTCCAGACAGGAATTATTATTTATGCATGAAATATATGTTCTAAGACACTAAACTGTAGATAGTTTGTTTTTTAATGTAAGCTAAACCAAATCAAACCAAATAAATGTTGCAACATTGCCAGTTGTTGATGGTTGGAATAGGTCTTTGGAAGCCTTTTTACTCTGGTTAAACAAAACTTCAGTTTTGTTTACAACTGAAAATGCTCCTTCTTTCTTGACTGCTTTTTTTTTTTCTTTTTCCCGAACAAAGGGTCATTGATCACCATTGAAACAAGCATACCTTATATAAGTATGAAACATAGGTAACTCAGTAATTTAACGGATGAAATCCAAGTTCATTTTCTTCAAACTTTCAGGTGTGAGTCTTTTCTCTCCAACCCTCACTTTCACACCAACCTTCTTTTCCAAGTGTGAGCGATCTTTCAGCAGAGAGGTAAATACAGAACTGTACTTACCTGTTTCAGGCTAGAATTCATGGCTAATTGCTGTACAGTGATGGTGTTCCTTTTAGAGGTAGCAGGTTAGTGTGCATGTGCCAGTTCATGCATACATTTTGCATAGATTGTAAAACACGGTGGCAACTTGTAACCTTCTTTAGTATGTCTTCAGGGATAAGATCTCAGAATCTTTAGCAGACAACATCTTACTCAAAGCTCCTAGAGACAAGCCTGACCAGTCATACCCTATGAATTTTCTCAGCTCACTATACATTGTTAATTTTCTCAGCTTCCCTGCTTAACTTTGGAAAATGCCTACATCTTAATTCATAGAATCATAGAATCACATGGTTGGATGGGACCTATGAGATCATCTAGTCCAACCGTCTTCCCACTACCATTGCTGCCACAGCTACTAAACCATATCTTGTAGCTCCTCATCAAGCCACCTCTTGAACACTGCCAGGGACGGCAACTCCACCACCTCCCTGGGCAGGCCATTCCAGTGCCTGACCACTCTTTGTGAGAAAAAGTTTTTCCTCACGTCCAACCTAAACCTCCCCTGGTACAACTTGTGGGCATTACCAATTCGAACAGGTATGCAAGCAGTCTCTTCAAAATTAAGCAAATATCAACTTAACAACCTTAAAAATGCCTCTGATAAGTATGAAATAAAGCATTAACAGCTATTTTAAGGTTGACAATAATGTGTCAAACCAAAGCTATGTGAATGAGGAGCATTAATACTTGACTGACTGCTGATACTGCCTAAACTTATTAGCTACCTTTTCCAATTTCTCTCCATATACAGTCATCTCTGTCTAAAAAAATCACAATTTGGATTTAATTAACAGTCTGTTAACAGCTCAATTAGATATAGAAGATAGTAAATATAATTGTTGGGTTTTTTTGTGATAAACAACTACGTCAGGCATTTGTACATAATTGGTGATGAACATAATTGTTCAATTGTTCAAACATATTTGTCATATTTGTTTAAATGCAGAGAGCTGGAGCTACAAATGAATAACTGGACCAAGAGTGTCTTAAGATGGTGGCTTAGAACATGCAGCTCCAGATCCTACATACAGCCAAAAAAATCTCTTAAAGATTTTACCACAGCTTTTATTTAAACACTATTGCTACCCAAGATTACCCAAGACCTGGAACCCTGTGAATATACTCTAGTTTATATTTTGCATAAGACTAACTTCTGCTCCTCTTTCTCCTTTGCTCAACACTTCTGCTTTTAGTCTCACTCTCCATGAGATGGCCAGACACAAATGGAAATCAGAACTCTGGTAAATAATGAAAATTACTTTTTGTTTGTTGAGGTTTTTGTTTGTTTGTTTGTTTGTTTGTTTGTGTTTAACATAGATGCCATAATTTGAAATACATTATGGTGCAATATCATTGCACAGCTGGAGGTGACAATGCTTTTTTTTTGTGCTAAATGAGTCCAAATGAGTTTGTGAAGGCATTAACCTTTCAAGAGAATGACAGTGATAATGAACTTAGGCAAGATGTTAATTTAAATACCTTTATATGTTGTCAAGACAGAAAGACAAAGTACTGAATTAGTTGATGGGTGTGTTTCTTATGTCTGATGAAGTCAGAGATGTATTTACAGGTGTCATTTAAAATCACAGGTAGAACAAGCAAGAAGCGTGAACCACACCACAAATATTTCTTTATATAAGGGTATTGAAATCACTGCCTAGGAAACAGGGACATGGCTAAAAATACAGATGAGTCAATTTACTGATTTGCTGACACAAAACCTGGAAGTTTTATTCTTCACAAGGTTCTGTGTGCATCTCCTGAACTTCTGCAGCATTCTGCCGCTTCCTATGTGCCAACTGTGACGCTTGTTTAATTGACTATTGAGGAATTGACCAAAAGGTAAGTAAATTAATCTCAGCAACCCAGTAGAAGACTTTGTTTTTTTCCCAATTGGATCAGAAAAAGATCAGAGGATTAATAGAGCAATTGCAAAGGAAGCAACAGAAGAATTTGATTTGCATCTGTTGGAGAGAATTTTTGGTAGTGGCAAGTTTGTGTTTGAGAACAGTCATGTTAATATTGCTTAGATTAACTCAAGAACTGACCTACTAATTCAGCATAAGATGCAATGCTATACACAAATATCTAGTAAATGTTTGAGATATATGTAATATTCAGAGTGTGACTCATTTGGAGGAGAAGCTGGCTTCTCAAGAAGAATAATCTTAAAATGAGTCATGAGCTTGATGTAAGATTTTAATTCTCTTCAGTATTTCATTTTTCTCTCCAAATGTGGATAGGATAAAAGTTTGCAGAAAATGTTTAAGCATGAAGAAACCAAGTGAATTAGAATGACAGCATAGAAGGCAGCAGACGTGATTGGGATGCTTTGATTTAGTCCAAGGTCCATCAGAAGAGACTGGAGAACTTTCTGGATGATTAACGTGTCTGCATCAAGCACTACAAAACAGTCATTACCTCTTGTAAGTCTGTTAGGGACAACTCTCATTTTTAGTATGTAGAAAAGTCGCAAGTGTTAGCTTGGGACACAGTTTCTTTTAATTATCCTGTCATGAACAACTATATAATTAAAGTCTGTTTTTATATGCATGTATCATAATATATGTTTATATATGTTTGTATATAGACATACATTAGAGAAATTCAAATAATCTCTATATAATATTTATGCGTTCTATGTTGATATTGTAATTCCTTTAGAGACTACTTTTTTCTGGTCTAATTATCTGTTTCTTTCCACTCCACTGACTATAGGTCTTCACTAAACAACAGCACTCTTTTCTATTCAGTGTAGATCCAATAACAGCCATGAGATTATTACGTGGTGAAGAACCTTTAGTTTTTCACTTAAATTGAGTAGTTTAAAATTAGCAGCACCTAAATAATTTATTGAAGCATTAATCTTAGTATGAACAATATATCTAATCAGAACACCCAAAAGAACTTTGTATTTCATCTGACTGATAATTCTTATTAATTTTCATTTCCCTTTTAAATACATACAATTTGTTTAGCAATTTGAGACTTTAGTTTCCAAATCTTTAATTGCTTGAAGCTAAGTGTGCCAGACTACATCTTTATCAGAGAGTTCTTTGAAATTATATCTAAAGACTTAGGATGTGATTTTGCTTACCCTTACATTACTGTCTATCAGGATTCATTCTGCTTAAGTTCATAAAAAACAGTAGTATAAACCTGTTGCAAGAGAAGTCAAACCCTTTGAATTCTTTCTATTTGAGTTTGTTTCTTGTGAATTAGGTTCTGAATTTTCTTGTTCATCAATATTTTTCTATCACTGTACAAAGCAATTTCTAGAACTTCAGAAAAAAACAGAAGATGAATAGATTTGATTTAGCAGTCATTGGCAATCTGAAGACCTTTGTTGACTCATAATTCACTGCAATATATGCGTATTATTCTGACCAACAAAACAGGTAAGTAAAGAAGAGAAGGAATGTTACAGAACTAAGTAAAATACTTAAAGTAAGTACTTGACCTGTGATTTTCCAGCCCCATTTAGAAGGACAAAGAATGTTAAAATCAAGCTCTAGATGAATCCATCTTCAGTTTTCCAATGGTATTGAAAAAGATGACAAATTTATTAAAAACATGTATGTCTATGAACAAACACATTTAGGAAAAACAAATTATACTAGAAGAATATACATACAACCCTCACAAAGAGTCAGAACACTGTTCTACCCCATAAGGATCACATCTCACAAAACTTTGACAGAATCTAAAAAGAATAAAATGGACCTAGAATTGATATGAACAAGGCCACAGTTTTTAGACAGGCAAAAGCCTAGGAAATACCACATACTTATATGTTAGAATTGTGAATAATGATTAAATTAAGCAAAGAGACAAGCAAGCCAAATACCAAAACGCCACTGAAAACTGAGTTTTCATGTGCATTATTTCAAGTTATGCTGTCCATTTTGACACACTCTAGTTCAGGAGTGGATTCCATACACTATGTCCCATTCAAGACACAGGGAGGAAAAGATTGCCAAAATAAAATGCATCAAAGTACTAAATAGACATTTGCTTTAGAGTTAAGGTCACAATTTTTCTTCTTTTCCCATCTCCATTCTACACTCCACACATCAGCTAGCAGAGAAGGAGCAAGCTCACAGAATTGATTAGTCTGCCACATATTCATGGGGTAGCTCCAGGTGACATTATACATGCTGTAGGAATACAGATATCTTAAGACAGTTATGCACCAGTTCTGTCACAATAAAATAAATGTAACAGTACTACCCCTAGGACTTGCACATATTTCATGGTACCTGAATGATTAATATCAGTTGATTAGCTAGCACAAAGCATTCTAAATAAAATGTGAGAGAAAAAGTAGGCTACGCTTGTACCTTAAGTAGGATCATCTCAGTATCTCTTTAAAATTAGATTATTTATAATCTTCTAGGACATTTTCTGCAATCATCCATTCATAGAATCCCTACTATCCCTTGTCTGCCAAAAAATATATTTAATACAGTTTGCAAATGTCAGAATATTAGTATACATGAGTGGCAAGATTACAGTGTCCTTAGTATTATTACAAAACTAATATTTTAGATCAAAAATCAAACATTCACTGGCTCAGTCTCCCCAGTACTATCAGGTGGCTCTCAATTACCTGTAAGCACTTTTCAACACAGCTTTGTATTCTGCCAACCTGTAGCAGTACAAAATGTGAAGTCAGGCCAAAATATTATTATTTGTCCTCTGTGTGGGATATACTTTTCCATTTCTCATCTCTTCCAGGTATGTTCCAAAACTTTACACAGAAGAGATTCTTTGAATTGACTGTCCATGTGCAAAATCACTTGGTGTTACCTGCACAGCAAGTCTTGGATGTAGAGCAGCTACTAAAGCTATGCTAGTTATGTGATATGTGAACAAGTGCCAAAGTCTTCTCAATAGCCATTTTTCTAGAGGAAAGGCTGTCCAAGGTGAAAGTTACTGCTTCAAAAAGATTACTTGTCATCTTGGCTCTTGGATAAGTAACGCTAGGGGGCTACTCAAACTAGTAAACTATGGGACATTATCCATAAAAATTGCCACTAATCAACACAATTTGTGTCCAGTGAGAGAGCCTCTCTCTACTGGAGACTATGGGTTTTTCTGTTTTGGAGAAAAGGAGGCTGAGGGGTGACCTCATTGCTCTCTACAGCTTCTTGAGGAGGGGAAGTGGAGAGGGAGATGCTGATCTCTTCTCCCTGGGATCCAGTGATAGGACGCCTGGGAATGGTTCAGAGCTGTGCCAGGTGAGGTTTAGACTGGACATGAGGAAGCATTTCTTTACCGAGAGGGTGGTCAAACATGGAACAGACTTTCTAGAGAGGTGGTTGATGCCCCAAGCCTGTCAGTGTTTAAGAGACATTTGTACAATGCCCTTAATAACATGCTTTAACTTTTGATTGGCCTGAATTGGTCAGGTAGTTGGACTAGATGATCATTGTATGTCCCTTCCAACTGAAACAGTCTATTCTGTCCTACTAGTCCACTTTTCAAATTCTGTGTTTCCTTTCAAGTTCTCTTTTATTTTTAAAACCTGGAAAGGTTCTAATAATAGATCTTTACATTTTATATAAAGAACATCTAGGTCTTTACATTTTATGAAGGCAGACTATTACCAATTCCTTCTTGTCTGTGAAAAATTTTTGGGTACTACACATCCAGTTATGGGATTCACCTTTCTTAAAGGAGGAAAAGGATCTTTGTTCATAAGAGAGCCAGTCTTACTGACAGAATTTTAAAGTAGATTTGAAGTGGGAAAGGAACAAGATCAGTCTTTCCTGTGAGAAGCTATGGGACAATAGGCCAAGTTTAGACGGATGAGGTAATAGTGATGGCCCTCAGCTTGTTCCTCTGAGACATGCTGGGTACACTGGAGCACACCTGAAGTCTTATGGAGATGAGCCAGGGGCTCCTGAGGTGATAGGAAAACACCAGTGAAATCCTGAAAGGAATTAAGAGGTATTCCTTTAAAAAGGTGACATGGTTGACACTCCAGCTGAAGTGCCTTTACAACAATGCAAGCCAGCTGATAGACAGCCCTCCCAGAGGGGATGCCATATTGGACCTGTTGGTCACCAGTGCAAGTGAGCTAATTGGTGACATCAAAATTGGAGGTAGCCTGGGCTGCAGTGGTCATGGAGTGGTAGAATTTGCAGGCCTGAGGGATATGAGTCAAGTGAAGAGTAAAGTCAGGACCCTGAATTTTAGGAAAACAAACTTCCAGCTTTTCAAGGAGTTAGTCAATAGGACCGGCTGGGAAACTGCCAGGGACAAGGAAGTAGAACAAAGCCGGCAGATCTTTAAGGATGCTTTCCATAGAATGCAAGAGCTCTTGGTCCCCAGATGTAAGAAATCAAGAAAGGAAGGCAAGAGATCAGCATGGCTGTTAAGGTCTGCTAATCAAAGTAAAGGCAAAGAAGGAAATGCACGGGCAGTGGAAGCAGGGACAGGTATCCTGAGAAGAGTATAGGGACACAGCCTGTTTGTGTAGGCATGGGCTCAGGAAGACCAAAGTACAGCTGGAACTGAACTTGGTAAGAGCCATAAAGAATAATAAGAAGGGCTTCCATAAGTGTCTTAACAGAAAAGGAAGGTCAAAGAAACCATACCCTCCTTGATAAGCAAGACTGGCAAACTGCTAACAACAGACAAGGAGAAGGCCGAGGTACTCAAAAAATTTTTGCCTCAGTCCTCACTGGTAACCTCTCTTCCCACACATCTTGAGTGGATGGACGGGAAGACAGGGACTGCAGGAGCAAAGTCCCTCCCGCTGTAAGAATACATCAGGTTCATGACCACCTGAGGAACTTGAACATACATAAGTCTATAGGACCTAATGAGATGCATCCCAGAGTCCTGAGGGAATTGACTGATGTAGTTGCCAAGCACTCTCCATGATATTTGAAAAATCATGGCAGTCAGGTGAAGTCTGAAACTATTCTATGATTCTGTGATTCTATGAAGTCATTGCACATAAGTTAGCAGTTAAAAACATTTAAATGTATTATTATTTTAAAGAAGGATACATGCTCTACAGTTTTCTTATACTGAGATATTACTTTTAATAATTCTCTACTTAGACTTGGATTTTTTTTGCATCCTGAGTGAATATTACATTTTTTGTTATAGATGTATAACAATGTGCTATCAAAATTTAATGTAAAAATTAGATTCTGAGGGACCATATATTAAGCATGTCTGATCAGAGATTTTAGGAGTTCGTGTACCTATTGAAGTGAATGATAATGTCCTGTTTACAATCATACAGTAATCACTTCTGATGATAGCTTCAGTCTATGGAAAATGTCCTCACTTTTCCAGCTACTATTGTATCTGGAAAGCTATTAAATCACATGTAACACTGTTGAAATTTTAATATAATTACAGACTCTCACTATTAATTGCAAATTATCTACCTTTTTATTACAGATGCATAATTTCCTTTGTAATTTATCTACAAATTAAAACTATATTTTTTAAGAGAAGAATAGCAATGAAACAAACTCTGCAGTATCTTTGCCAAAGATCAGTATTCAACAGTTCTCCATACTAATATATAGCCTCCATCATCTAGAAGGAAATATGATACGTTACTCAAGCAAAATAATTTATAGTAAAGATGATTCTACACGGTAATATACAAAAAATTAATTCACAGTGGATTATTTATTCCTAGTCAGACGGATCCTATAAAACTAAGGGTACGATTTAAATAAAGACAAGAACTGTATGTGAAAAGTGCAATACAAGTTATTGCTATTACTGATTTTTTCATTCTCATTGAGCAAACAATTTATTATCCCAGTACTGAAGATAGATCACCAAATCAGGCATAGGACTGATATTGTTCAAAAATCAGTGAAAAGAATTTAGTTTGGGGGTTTTGTTTTTGTTTTTTATATTAAAAAAAAAAAAAAAGAATAGAAAAAGTTGTTGAAAGTGATATGGAGGATAAAAAAGAAGAAAATGTGATTACCAGACTATCGTTCCTATACATAGAATTGCTTAAGATTTGAATTTTCATTTCAAAGATACCTGAAATTTCAGTTATGGGGAATTATGAAGTATGGCAGGAAAAATAAAAATCATTGTTCTTGCTGAATTTTTTTATAATCCGAAATCGTTTCTCAAATTCATTTACAAGCATTTAAGACATCTTATGAACTAATAATTTTGTCTTAACACTTGAAAATATAGGTTTTAAATCATAATATTTTTGATACATGCAAAGAAACTTTAATTTTTAATATTATCATAGAATTTCTACTTAATGTTTACGAAAATGTTTAGCCTGGAGAAAAGAAGGCTGAGTGGATACATTACCACTGGCTAAAACTACCTGAAAGGAGGTTGTATCAAGATGGGTGTTGGTCTCTTTTCCCAAGTAGCAAGTGATAGGATGAGAGGAAATGGCCTCAAGTTGCATCAGAAGAGGTTTAGATTTGATATTAAGAAAAAAAATTTATTGACTGAAAGGATTATTAAGTACTGGAACAGGCTGTCTAGGGAAGTGATTGAGTCACTATCTCTGGAGGTACAGTCTTTATTTTTGTTAGATAGTAGGAATTCTTTCAAACTATTCTTCACATTACATAAAAATGTATGTCTGTTAAATTTATTGACCAAGATTTTATTTTTATTTTAACATTACAATAATTGTACTGTGTATGTAAGATACTAGCACTGTATATTAAAATGTCATCTTTATACATTTATGAATATTAAAATAGTTTAATTATTATTGCTATATTAATAAGACATATAGATGATCTTTCTAATGGTTATTGTAACATTAATAAGATATATGCAACGTTTCTGTAATGGTTACTGCAATTTAATATGATATATAGAAGATGTTTTTAAAATGGAAGAGTATTAAATACTTCCCTTACTATAGAATAAGCTGTTACAATACTTATTGAGACAGATGTCAGTGATTATGCGTAATAAAGGAGAACTATATAGCATCCTTAGAAATGCTGAATATTTGTACTACAAGATAACTAAGGTTATTATTTTTAAAGTAATATCCTTTAAAAAGTATCCATGTTTTAATAATAATAATAATAGAATACTGTAATATTTTGTCCAGTCTCAAATGCAGAACTAACTTCTTTTCTATGAAGAATTAATATGACAGAATATATTTTGGAGAGAAAAAAAAAAAAACAAACAGGCAGTTAAAAACAAGACCCATGGAGAACAATGAATGAGAAGCAAAGAAAATAAACCAGAACAACAAACCCACAAATTCTAGTTATTTAGTGAGAGCAATCAAATCTAAAATGTTCCCAGCTATATGAAATCTATTCTTTTATTCACATTCTGGACCATTCAGACTCTATCTTTCCAAGAAAGAAGTCAAAGTAATTATTTACTTATTTGTTATGTGTACTGTGGCAGCTTTTAAAAGCTTCTATCAGATCTACAGTCTCTACACTACAGAACTCATCAGTGAAGTAGTTATGAGAAAGAGAGTATAGAAGAAAAATATAGCTGCTGAATATGTAAGATGAAAATCTTTAAACAAATTAGTGTTTTTCAAGATGCTCATAGTCGAATTTGGACAAGGAATCGTCTGTAACGGTCGCACTCAAAGAGTTGCAGTCAACGGCTCCATGTCCAAGTGGAGATCAGTGACAAGTGACATTCCTCAGGGGTCAGTATTGGGACTGACACTGTTTAACATCTTTGTTGGCGACATGGACAGTGGGATGGAGCGCACCCTCAGCAAGTTTGCTGATGACACCAAGCTGTGTGGTGCCGTCGATATGCTGGAAGGAAGGGATGCCATACAGAGGCTGGAGAACTGGGTCCTTGAGAACCTCATGAAGTTCAAGGTCCTGCACATGGATCAGGGCTATCCCAAGCACATGTACAGGCTAGATTGAGATTGGATTGTGAGCAGCCCTGAGGAGAAGGACTTCAGATGTTGGTTGATGAGAAGCTCAACATGATCCAGAAATGTGCACTTGCAGCCCAGAAAGCCAATCACATTCTGGGCTGCATCAAAAGAAATGTGACCAGCAGCTCAAGGGAGGTAATTCTCCCCCTCTATTCTACCTTCATGAGACCCCACCTGGAGTACTGCATCCAGCTCTGGAGCCCGCAACATAGAAAGGCCGTGAACATGTTGGAAGGAGTCCAGAGGAGGGCACAAAGATGATCAGGGGGCTAGACTACCTCTCTTATGAATTGGAGTTGTTCAGCCTGGAGAAGAGAAGGCTCTGGGGGGACCTTATATCAGCCTTCCAGTACCTAAAGGGGGCCTACAAGAAAACTGGGAAGGGACTTTTGACAAAGGCATGTAGTGATAGGACAAGGGGCAATGGTTTTAAACTGAAAGGAAGAAATACTTTACTGTGAGAGTGGTGAGTCACTGGAACATGTGGCCCAGAGATGATGCCTCCATCTCTGGAAGTGTCCAAGGCCAGGGTGGATGCAGCTTTGAGTGACCTTGTCTAGTGGAAGGTGTCCCTGTCCAGGGCAGGGGGGCTAGAAGTAGATGATCTTTAAGGTCCCCTCCAACCCAAACAATTCTATGATTCAATGAATTTTGCAGATTCTTTATGTTAGACTTTTCTGTCCAAAAGTCTTAAATAACAAAATCTTCAAACATACAAATGCAAGAATGTGGCAGAAAGGACAAGAAGGGCTTCACATAGATTTAGTTTCAGTGCCTTGTTTTTCAGAAGGAAAAGCAGAATTTTATGCACAAATTAGGAGGTTGTTTGTGGGGAGAAAAACACCTCTTTGGAATACAGTTTAGAATTTTTATATTGGCTCCTCTGCCATTACATAGGAATCTAAGTAGTGCCCGAAAGATCACACAAGCCTTTTGATTTATTTTTTTTTTTCAATTTGACAGCTCACATCTTGATTTATTTCAGCATCATGAAAAAGATATACCAAAAGATCAGACAGTGTCCAATGCAAAGAAATTGCACATCACTTATACTTTCCATTTGGAAACCTCAAAGTGAGTGATAGAATTTTCAGAATTTGTAAGTCTTCAAATCCTTTTTCAGTGTCCACAGCCCCTGGCCTTGTGATAATCTTTCAGGTTGTGAATCAGTCTGTAGCCATTGCTCAGCTTTCTGAGGTACCTGTCTCCTTTCAAGGGCCGAAGCCCTGTCCATTCTACAGTACCAGACTTTGCTTGATGTGATCATATGCCTTAATATTGCAGGAAATTTGAGACCAAAGTACTGGAGGTCTAAGGTTCATACCTATCCTATGCTGGTTGATACTGAGAGAACTGAAAATCTCAGGTATGTATGTAGCAATCCTGCCCTTCCAGGAGGAATTCCTTTTGTAATACTACTTTGTAAAAAATGGTAACATCATGTCATACAGTGTAAGAGTCTCCCTGCTAACTTTATCCTTCCTGGGTGCATGGGTAGGAACCTGTTTCTGTGCCTCTAGAGGCAAAATGAGTGACTGACTAGTGAGTACACAGTTATAAGTCTTTGTGTTGAACAGTTCTCCATATGGCAAATCCTACGTGGCTTCATTTCTAGGGTTCCTTTTCTAAAGGAAAGAATAGAGATAATAATTCCCAGAAGAATAGAGCACATCCTGCACCTCAGCTGGTCAAAACAAATGTACAGCGATAACAGACAGAAATTAAATTACTTGAAAACTAAAACACAATCATCAAAGTGGGAATAAAATTGAGAGATTCAGAGCTTCCTTAAGAATCTCATTCATGAGTATGCTTTCTTTACCTATATATATAGTTTGACTTAATCATAATTATGTCCAAAGACTATATAGCCAATAAAAACACAGTCAATCTAAGCTTCTATTCCTTCTTTATTCATTTCCCTTTGTACTTATTCATACACTATTTTGCTTCTCTCTGCATTAACCTTTAAGTACATACAGAAGTATGGTATAGAATTACATACAAAACACACGCTACAGAAATATTGAAGTTCTGTGAGACTTTTTGATCACACTCAAAGAAGCTAAGTAGGTGAGATTGGACCATAGTAGTATATGTTTGCAATCTACCACAGTATTTATTGTTATAGACACAAAAGCACTGCACTAGAAAACAGTACATATGAACCTCAAACCCCCAGTACTTGTAAGAACAAACTTCTACTGTTTGGACTGCACTTCATTTAATAATGTAGTACTTTTGATATGGTTTCATTTTTTTTTGTATTATGCAGCTTTATGGACTGATTGATAATGAAGTGACTAGATATGATGACCCTAGTTTTGTTTTGAGTCCTTTGTTCTTTCTTCACTTATTGGAATCTCAGGTATTTTATTTTCTCTTCCCAATTATGTTGCAAATGGCACTTCAAGATTATATCTTTTTAGCTTACACTATTAAGTATTTAAACCGACAATATAAGAACTACTTCATAGTTTATATTTTTATTAAAAATAAATAATCAGAAAGAGAACATTTTAAAGATAACAATTAATTGTAGCTGTAGACAGTATATTGTAATATAATGTCTCCTGGGAATAATTCACTAATTAAAGAATCCTAATTGCTGAACAACACAATTGTAGGAAGAACATAACTGCAGAACATGGTTCATTTAACAGTAACCAATCCTACAAATTATCTCATGACTGTGACTGAAAGGAAGAAACTTACTACCTGTAATCTTTCAGTTTCCTCTATTATGTTTCTTATGACTTTACTCTACTCTGCTTCACTCCAAAAAAAAGAAGAATCATACATTTCAAAGATTGTGTTTAATAACTGCTGAAAATTAAGTCCTTTCACAGCATATAGTATTGGCTATTAAAATAATAAAAGTCATAACATCACTAATCACTACTGGAAATCTTGGTTGGAAGACCAAGATCATAAAATTATTCACACACAACTGGAATTATCTGTCTTATTAAAGCTCCATTGTGGCAAACTTCACATTTCAGAGTAGCTCCAGTATGTTTTTTTCCTAACATCCTAATAATCAACCTGGTCCAAGGGCAAAGGAAATTTTGCCTCTGTAACTTTCTAGAGATGGCAAATGTACCTATAGTTCTCCTTCTCATTTTGCAGAGACCTTTTCCCTCCTACTCCTATTTCCTGTATTTCCTCCACTGCCTTTCCCTTATTTTTATCGGAGTACCCACATTTTCTTTTCTAATCAAGACACACAAAGTTTGTCAAGCATTGTTCTTGAAGTCGCAGATGGATCACTCTCTTGTATTTGCCTTCCATGTTTCTAACTTGTATTAATTCTAAGTTAACTCTAAGACTTTAAATTAATTCTAAGACTTCTACATCTTTGAGAAATTTGTTTGCAATTGTTCATGGGTTCAAAAGCTACAATGAGAACTGAAACGTAGAAGGCGACACTAATTCTTGTTGCTTTAGAAAACCAAAAAAAATTATTGATGATAGAGCTCTCCCACCAAAACTTAATTTGAAACCATTCTAAAGAAAACTTAGAACAAATTGTAGAAGTTTAATTATCTCTATGTTTAAAGTATAAAGTTTCTGGATCCAAGCTGGTCTGCGCATCTTTCAGAGATATGGGACCTGTGCCACTAACTCATATCTTATAGTGATTTCTACTTTAACTAATGTGAATATAAGCTTCTACCTTATACAATCTTTAAAAAAAAAAGGCGATTCCTAAGTAAAATATGACAAGAAAGTTATCCTTATCAAGAGAGCTATTAACTTAATGGCTTGGTTGGTGGGAGGGTTCACTCATTTTTCATGACCTCTGACGACAAGAATTCGCGTCCTAATCAAGAAAGCGTCAGGAAAAATCTCTAGAGTTTCTAGAGACCTTTGAGAGTGTTTTTCATACTCCAGTGTATCTGGCAATAAGACTCACAGAATGTAATTAGTCCCTGGATTTCCATCCATTTTGACTTCTGCATATCACCTTCAGAGCTGCTCCTGAAAAGAATTAAGTTTAACTGAAACAAGGTCTGCATGACTTGTTTCCAGTGTACATTTCCCAGCAGGAACAGTTGTGACAATGCTATTTGTCCTCATTTGGATCATCCCTTTTTCACACTTTATAAAAACCTCTGTCCAAAGAGAAATAGGAAGACAATAGTCACGTTCCAGCCCCTACTAAATGTAGAAATAGACTTACGTCTCTAAAAATATTTTTTTTCTTTCCATTTATATATCCACAGCCAGAAAAGAAGTAGCATTTGTGAATCTGGTTATTACTGTCATCAATACCAATATATAACCTCAATTTTGTGTTTTCTAACTCTTTTACCTCAGACTAGCCCTATACCAGTTATGACCTATATTTGCCTAAAAGTATCCTTGTTCCCCTAAAACTCTTCTAAATCTTCTGGGAAGAGAATAAGTGATGGAAATCCTACTGTTGTTCACCCAGATATGACAAATGTCTGGCTACTTGTAATGATTTCCCAAATGTTTTTATTTCCTTCACAGGGACAATAAAAAATAAAAAAAAGAAATAAAGATTTTGACATTCATATCTAGGGATGAAAGCATTACTGAAATAAAAAAAAAAAGTGTTACTGAAAAATATATTCTATAAATTGTTTCAAGTAATGAGCACCATTACAGAGAAGAATTTAATGTCACAGCAGAAATATGAAGTAATCTGAATGTAATGAAGCTGGACTAAAGTAGAAAACAGATTCAGACCTATCATATTCAAGTTCAGGCATAAAAACTTTGCAGAATAAGAGGCTCTCTGGTTTCAAATTTAGCTGCAAGACCAATTCTTTAAATACTAAATGGTATTATAGTAACGATATTTTAAAATGTAAAGGCCTATAGAGAAAAAAAGTAAGTAAAATGAATTAACATACCACAATCAAGTCTGGAATATACTCTAATACTTTAGTGTATACTGACTGTGAAATATAAATTTAAAAAATAAAATGTAACCATATTTCCTCAGTCTTACAGAAGTACACATTTTTTTTCCTGTGGTATTTTTCCTTTACATTCTAGTTTTACTGTGCCAGACATAGAATCAAACAACTAAAGGACATTCACAGTTTATAGTGAGAGCTATAAAGGGACAGGGCAAAAGAAATAAGAATGAAAAAGGCAAGCAATGTTTCACACTCTTACAAAGATCCTTGACAGAGGCTACACTGAGGAAATGAATCATGAACATGATGGGCTAACATTAGTATCCTCAAAGTGCACTAAATTGCCACTTGAGATTATAAAATTACCCTAACTTCTCTATTACTGCTATTTAAAATAATTTTTAAAAGGAAATGTTAAGAGGCCTATGAGCCTAAAAGCTCCAAAAGAAGTGAAAAGTCTCTCCATAGACATAAGAAATCTGTTAAAAGAACAAATTCATTTTGCATAACAAAATTTTACTCCTTATTATTTTTACTAGTAGTTATGTAAAGAAGGACAGGAGACAAATAGATGTAGTAAAAAAATTAATGAGAATTAGCAAATCTGTATGAGAAGGTGAATGGAAGAATAAAATCAAGGTTTAATTGATATTTATGCTTAACTTACAGGCATTTAAATGCTTCCATGGACTGAAACTTCTTATTATTTTTGAATATGTCTTATTTGGACATATTTATATGAATATGTCCAAAAATTTACCTCGGGATTTAAAATATATTGGTATATAGAAAAAAAAAATTAGCAAAGGAGATAATTCATATTGTTAGAAGACAGGAAAGCATTATTTTATCCAAATACAGACTATTTCTACTAAGTTATAAGGCTGTCACTGTAAACCAAAACTCATCACATAGCTAAAGTAGCCATAAAGTGAACTTTTTTTTTGCAAATCACCATACCAGCAATACCAATGCTGCTAACAAAGGTTGAACTGCTAGTTCCTTTATAGACTTTGATTCTTAACACCGGAAGAGCCAAAATGTGCTGGAATGCATTCTATAATTTCATGAAACTTAATGTATGTCACCAAATAATTATTTGTAACTGTTCTTTGCCAATAAAGTCCTAACATTAATCTCATATTTATAGAAGCTTACTGAAATTCTGTCTTGCATCACCAGTAGTAGGTCTGATAAGTTTCCTTGATTCAACTCTCCTACGTTTCAGGAGAAGAAAATGAAATTCTCATTGCATGTCTATAATCTGGCCAAAAATAGTAAGAAGAAAACACTGGATACAAGGCAAGACAAGAAGGTAAGAATGAAAGTGCCATATTTTCAACACATATACCCTGTGAGTAAAGCAGGGAAATAGGTCTCATGGGTGCAACAATAAGAAGTTTACTATATAGTTCTTTCTACACTAATAGCCTTCGGCCTCTAACATTTCAGAGCAACTGTCTTTCTCCCAGCAAAATACTTGCTGTCAATTACCTGACTATGCTCCAGTTTTTGTGAGGGCTTTCTCATACTGTAGGTTATTTTAAAGGACTGTTAGACTGTAGGAATGATTATGTATGAAAATAAGGTATTTTCATTTTATTTAACAATATGATACATCTTATATGATCTACATGAATAATTACAGGGGTTTTTTGTTTTTTTTTTTCACAAGGACCTCCATGCAAAATCTGGAGGAATATCACTACTGTATCTCATTGCTTTCCAAGAAAATAAATAAAATAGTCACATTTTTAAGTTTCCTTTTTTCAGCTTCTAAAACAACGTTACTTTCAACATGGCAGTAAATTAAAAGGCCTAGGAAGGCATGCAGATTAAGCTTCATGCTTTGTATTATTCCATTTTTGGATCCATATTCGTTATTTAGCTGCCTGACCAAGGGGTTGTAGTACTTAAACCATAGGCTTCTCACATACCTTCATCCTAGCGGTTCAGATGTGTTAAACTAGGAGCGTCTAGTTCCCTGTGCAGGGAATGGCAGTAGACATACGTCTCTAAGGAGTGATTAAGTCTCTAACTACACCATATTTGCCATACCTTATTGGCTATATAAAAGCTTTTGTGCTCTCTGCTGCAAATGTAGTCCTTCTACATTGTACCATGGCAGACTGTTGCCTACAAGAACTATCAGGCAAACAGATAAACTTGAACAGAAACCTAAGTCTCACAAGCAATCTTTGTGTTCACATGGGATCTGGAACATCACGTCAGCTCCTAAAAGCGAGGAGGAGGAACAGACAACCTTTTAGCGATTGCACTGCTTGTCTAGGAAATAAGGTCAGACTTGATTGTGGTTTGGAACAGGCAGGCATGAGATCTCTTCTTCTCCCTGCCTGGTGAAACTGGATTATCATGCAAATAGACATGTAAGATTTATGTGGTTTGAAAAAAAGAATATTAGTTCTTAACTCACTGCTGAAGATGCTCACCTAGAGAGGGACACCTAGATTTTAGTTTCCAATCCCAGTGGTTTTATGCATTTTATCCTACAATTCCCAAATAAAAATTACATGCACTTCCAATCTTCTGTGAAGGTACCAAGGAACAGTATGGCCTGAAACGAGAGGCACAGGTTTATTTTAGTTATTTATTTCCAACAAAAAAGACAAACTTCTAGAGGAAGTTCACATCAACATACTAAACCAGAGAGAGGAAATGGAAAAATCTCAATTTTTAATTGACGCTGAGTTCTTCTTCAAGAGCCTGTCCTCTGAAGATTTTGATTGTCAGTATTCCCTTAGAGATGACTGATTAAAAAAAGAACATGAGCAAGCATGCAAGGTATATTGTAGGAGTTTGCGAGTATGCAGATAACAGAAATGTTGAAGGAAAGAGCAGTAATATGAGGATAAGTGCGTGTGAACGTGTTAAAAAGCTAGGCATATTTCAAGATATATACTGCATATGACAAAATAAAGTGACTTTGAACTGAAATTAACGTGTCAGAATGTTCTGTTAAGGGTAGTGTAAAATATTTACATTAATAATACTGCCATTTAAACTTAGTATTTCACACAATTGAAATTAGCATAAGGTAAGATTTTCTTGAACTTTCTTAATTTTGTGTAGGATGATTGTTCTTAAAAAAATGAAGATGTTCAGACTCAATCAATATAGAATAAAGAGTAGCAACTTGATATAAAACATTAGCAATGATATTTCACCTGGCATTGTAAACCTGGGAAATTTGAGATAAATCTTTTTTTTTAAAAAAGAGAAGAAATACATTAAATAAAGGCAAATGCAGAACACTCAATATCTGTAACTATATCATAAGCAGCACCATAATCCTGTTGTCTAAAGCATCATAATCTCTCATGTCCATTATTCATTATCAAACCCTTATTTTTGACATTATTACATACATAAGTTTGTGTGATTAAATGAATTATACAAAAAGAGGCTAGGATCAATAATATTTTACATTAAAATGTTAATAAAAATTTGAAGATAACTATCATAGTATTTTACTTAGTCCATATTTACAATTTGGCGTATATTTACCGTGTATGCAGTTAATAGTATTGGTTGAGTCCTCATTCACCAGAATACAGAAGTGAAAGAAACATTTTTGATAGAGGTCTTTGCTTTGTGCTTTACTCTTTCAACATAGTCACATATATCCAAATACCAGTGACAGAACTCAAAATAGCTGGAAATTTCTCCACGTGTGGGGTACTCGTTGGCTTCTTAAAAATATTGTAAAAATACTCTAGCACTGCCATTCAAAGAGGTCACATTAGTGGCAATAGACAAAGAAAATTATCTAAATAAATCTCTTGGAACACACACACAAAAAAAAAAAATAAAGGAATTAACCAGGAAGTCTTTCAGGGTCACTTTTCATGAAATAGAAGCACACACCAATAAACGCTTATTTCTTTGTTGGTTTTTTTTTTGCTCTTCCTAGACATAAAAAACACATATACCTAAAAACCATAATTTTTTAGGTATATTACCGAACATTAGTTTACAAAAAGGTGAAAATGCCTGAAGTGTTATATGAGTGCTCCACTTTCTACTTTCTTCAATGGAATAATATTTTTATTACATGGCATTCTGCACTATTTAGCAGAAATGAAATAGATCATACGATTTACATTGCTCTAACAAACCATAAGTCCAGGGGTTTGCTGCTCCATGCAGTTTATTTTCAATCTTCTCTGCAGTTTAAATATGTATTGGGTTTGCGTGGCAAGGTTTTGGTAGCAGGGAGCACTGCAGGGAGCACTTCTGTGAGAAGCTGCTAGAAGCTTCCCCTATGTCTGATAGAGCCAAAGCCAACTGGCTCCAAGACAGAGCCCCTGCTGGCCACAGCTGAGCCAATCAGAGATGGTGGTAGCGCCTCTGTGATAGCATATTTAAGAAGAGGAAAAAAAAACCTGTGCAACTGTAGCCAGATAGAGGAGTGAGAATAGGTGAGAGAAACAACTCTACAGACACAAAGATCAGTCAAGAAGGATGGAGAGGAGGTGCTCCAGGGGCCAGAGCAGAGATTCCCTTGCAGCCTGTGGTACAGCCCATGGTGAAGCAGGCTGTCTCTCTGCAGCCCATGGAGGTGCACAGAGGAGCAGAGATCCACCTGCAGCCCGTGGAGGACCCCATGCTGGGGCAGGTGGGTGCTTGAAGGAGGCTGTGACCCCGTGGGAAGCCCATGCTGGAGCAGGCTCCTGGCAGGACCTGTGGACCCATGGAGAGACAAGCCCATGTTGGAGCAGGTTTGCTTGCAGGACTTGTGACCCCGTGGGTGATCCATGCTGGAACATTCTGTTCCTGAAGGACTGCACCCCATTGAAAGAACCCACGCCGGAGCAGTTTGTGAAGAACTGTAGCCCATGGGAAGGACTCATGTTGGAGAAATTTGTGGAGGACTGTCTCCCATGGGAGGGACCCTACGCTGGAGCAGGGGAAGAGTGTGAGAAGTCCTTTCCCTGAAGAGGAAGGAGCAACAGAAGCGATGCGTGACCAGCAGACTGCAACCCCTGTTACCTGTCCCCCTGCACCACTGTAGGGGAGGAGATTGAGAAAAAAAAATCAGGAGTGAAGTTGAGACCAGTGGGAAAGTGTTTTAAGATTTGCTTATATTTCTCTTTACCCTTCTCTAATATGTTTGGTAATAAATTAAATTAATTTTCCCCAAGTCGAGCCTGTTTTGCCCGTAACAGTAACTGGTGAGTGATCTCTCTATCTCCTTATCTTGACTCACAAGCCTTTTGTTATATTTTCTCTCCCCTGTTCATCTGAGGGGGAGGTGTGGTAGGGTGGCTTTAGTGGGCATGTGGCATCCAGCCATGGTCAACTCACCACCAAATATTATGATTATTATATCTACTGCCATTTAAATGTTATTTCTGATTGCAGCTGGAAGCATAGGAAGTCATGGTTTCTTAATATCAGAAAAGTTTACAGAGTACAGACCTCATACCTCTTTCCTTCCAATGTACATACCATAAATCAGTCAGATGTAGAACCATAATGCTGGATTAATCGTCCATCTCTGAAGCTATTCATGTCCTGCAGCTTGTTACACATGCATATCATAATTCAAGGTGGTGAAATATTCTACTAAAGGGATAAATTGATGAAAAAAACCACCTGTCAAAAGTATTAAGTGTTTGATTTTTTCACCTCTAACTTGCTTGCAAGCTGGAATCCAAGTCATTAGATATTGCTTATTTATAAAACAAATAAATACAGTGATATTTTAAATCCATTATAAACACAGTAGAAAGCAGTGATATAGTGGCAGTTCAGAACAAGTATTCTATCATTATCTTCTGCCTTTCTTATTACAATAAATTAAGAACAGATTAAAATTCATTTCAAAATAGTACAACTGATGTTGATCGTAATAAATGTATCTGTAGTAATGGGGAAAAGTATGGGAAAATAAAACTAGAGAAATGTAGACTAAAAGCAGTAAATTTTTAACTTTTAGGAAAAAAAAATGAACAAAGGTAAAAATGTTTGTAAATAAGCACAGGCCAAATTTCCTAGACATATTTAGTCCAATAAATGGTCATTCTGTACAGGATTCTGTAGGATATTTGACTACACAAATATTTTTTTCCTCACAATAAAGGACACTTTGAAACAGCGTATAATAGTTCTGTATTAATCTACTAAATCCAGTGGTTTAGTTCACTGTTGGGAGAACCTTAGGAATTAAGGAAACATTAGATATTCCTTCCTCCCTTGTCCTTAGAAAAACAGCAAAATCTTTTTTATTTTGTACACTTCATTTACCATACAAAATTAGGAAGATGTAGATTCAAGTCTGATATGGGATATAAATCAAGTTCCTGTGAAGGCAAAGATTTTATAGCAGCAGTTGCAAACTAAAAAGCCTGACATTTATACTATAATACATGCATAGTTTCCCCCTTGTATGTCACATCCTTGAGATGAAAGTAATTTTAAAACAGAAGGTCAGAGAAATATCTGTGAATATCACTAAGAAAAATAAAGGAAAAAGGCTAAGAACAATCATAGAAAGCAATCTAGCATTTTTCTAGTCTGCATAACATTTGGTACCTAATAGTCATTTTCACAGAAATCCAGGGAAAGAGGTAACAATTCTTTCTATAAGACAGACATAAATTCTAGGTAGATAAACTTTTTCACTGATTTAATGACTACCATTGTTCATTGGCCAGCAAAACAGTTGGAGCCACTCTTGCAAGGCCACAGTGTCTTCTATATCTGATAGATGGTATGACCAGAACAACCTCCGTCTCAGCAGGAAAGACATTGAACAAATTGTCAGCATGATTTACATACAGGTTGTCAACAGCATCTGGGTTGCTGTGCAGAAGAATGATGGACAACAGATGTTTCTAGAAATGTTTCCACCTGCTCTATCTGAATATACATCCCTGTGAAACAGTAAGTTGCAATGGCTACAAGAGATCATCCTGCTCTGATTTTTCAACGTTGATCCTCCTTCCTATATTATAAAATCTCTCCCAAAGTATATCATAACCAACATACAATTACTTGCTGAGTTATTACTGAGTAATGTTCAGTCTTACTACTACTATGAAAAACTGTAGAAGAATATCCAGAGATGGTTGAACCAAAGTGGTCAGTAGTGACTATGGTTCTTTCAAGGGTCTAAACCATATGTTCAGGTGTAAATGTGCTTTTTACCTTTTAATCAAATTCTACTTAAACTAATATATACATAGCAAGTAGCTAATAAGTATCCCTAACAACTCTCTAACTCTAAAATATCTTTTAAAAAAATTAATAGAAAAAAATAATTTTCATGGTAGCCTATTTTCCTCTCTTTAGAAGAACGTCTTTATGCTTTTCCCAAAATTAACTGTCCTTTATCATACACATATATAACTATTGGTGAAAAAAAATTCAAACTTTCATTGTCTTTTATATATATTTTTTCTTATATATGTCTGTGTATCTATATATGTATATATACACATATATATGCATATACTTGTATATGCATGCACATATACACAGAAAAAATAATAATCCAACTTACAAAAACTGTATTATTATCATAGCTCATACTTGTCAGTCATAAAGAGAATGCTGAAAAATATGTTATGGTGAAAAAAACACCAGCTATCACCGTCTTTTTGCAATATGGCCTATTATGTCTTTATTGCAGTCCTAATTACTCCTTGAAGTTTCTCTAATTTGATTAATACTGCATACTGACATGTGATAGACAAATAGCTCTCTGATAGATTATTTTTTATTTTTTATGTGTATAGCAAACTAAAATGTCTTATGATAAAAATACTATAGTATTCAAGAAGGAAACATCTGAAATTAAGCATTTATGAAAATATTATCTGAAGATAGTAATTCTGTGGAACTAGTTAGATTTTATGTTTTCTTTGGCAACAGAGTTGATATTGAAAACTCATCACCAGCTATCTGTTCCTGCCCAACCAGTTCTGGTTATAAACAGCTTCTGAAGCCATGTCCATAAACTGCTGGTAAGTTGTTAAACATAAAGGGGAAGAAGGGAGAATGGTATGTTATTGAAAGCTATTGCAGTACAAAAACTAAACATTTTCAGTGGGAGGACCTTTAATGGAAGTAAAAGATCAGAAAAGTGAGTAGGCATCACAAAATCTATATATGGCTAATTGTCACTTACTTAAAAAAATAGAAATTTATATTAGATAATGTGATTCAAAGATTTCACAGCTTATGTCAAAAATTAGAAAGTATCTTTCTAATATGCCATCCTGCTTCATAGAATTTTTATTTTCTTAGTATGATTTTGTTACTTGCAGTGGAAATACAAATTTAAGAAACCTCCCTCCTACAGAACATGAGAGCAATATTCAATACTTTATTTTATATTAGAGAAAACAGTTTGCACTCACAAGTTTATGAAGACAACAGATAAGTAAAGGAAATTTTTCTGTGAAATAATACTGATGTCTACTAAACTACTTTTAGAACATGATTGTAAAATAGACACAGTTTCAGGTGACGGAATGTTAATGCAAAATAGAGCTGTCCTTTATTAAGGAGGTTACTCTTTTTGCTCATACAGTATTAGCTAATTAGTGATGATCTTTAAGAAAATAAATCAAAACATTGCTTCTCACACATTGGAAATACAGAATAAGTAATAAGTAATAATTGGAAGCCAAGAACATAAGACAAATGCTTTAATCTCAGAATAGTAATGGGTTCCTGAATAATTAGTATGTTAGGTGGCTGTCAAATAATAACACCTAGCAAGGTCAAACAAGAACATAACATGCATTAGAAAATACAATATAAAGATATGTAGTAAATGATTACTATTATTTACAAAATCTAACCTGCATTGCAAAACACACAGTGAGGGTATGATTAATAAATTCAAAACAAATTTACATAAAATTACTGAATAGTTTACTTGGAGGGAGGAAATAATTTGCAGTTTTCCCCACTGTCTTCCTGTTTCTGTCTTCAAGAACACTGACTTCAGCATCAGTATATACGTACAGCATTTCAGCAACACAAGCTGCTCTCTCCTGGGTCTGGCTGGGATGGAGTTATGTTTCTTCATAGCAGCCCATATGGTGCTGTGCTTTGCATTTGTAGCTAAAACAGTGTTGGTAACACACCAGTGTTTTGGCTCAACAGCATCAAGGCTTTCTGTCTTCCCACATCCTCCCCATAGCAAGCAGACTGGGACACAAAAGGTTAGGAGGGGACACAGTCAGGACTGCTGATCCAAATTGGCTAAAGGGATGTTCCAAACCATATGCCATTGTGCTCGGCAACAAAAGCTCAGGCAAAGGGGGAGGAAGGAAGGACATTCACAGCTATGTTGTTTTCTCAAGCAACATTTACAAGTGCTGAGGCTCTGCTTCCCAGGAAGTAGCTGGATATCTGGCTGCTGATGGGAAGTAGTGAATAAATTCCTTATTTTTCTTTGCTTGCAAACACATCTTTTGTTTTTATATTAAACTGTCTATATCTCAATCCATGAGTCGTATCACCTTCCTTTGATTTTCTCCCCATCTCACAGGAGAGGGGACTGAGCAAGAGGCAGGGTGGGTGTTTGGCCACTGGCCAGGGTCAACTCACTACAGACTCAGATTAGAATCAGGAAAAATTAGAACTTAATTTTTTATTCCTCTGTATCTTTATTTACTGTACCTTCAGCTGTGAAGTTTCTGGAGTTTGTCTGTTAAATCTACAATAATAAATGAGAGGTGTCTATATCTAACAATTTGTCCCTAAGACTGTATGAAATGGCTTTTTAAACTAAATTAAAAAAATTCATGTACATAAAAGCAATAAGCTACATCTGTATACTAAAATTAAAAAAGGGCTTGTGTAACAGTACAGAAAAAGTCATATATGTTTCACATTTCCAAGAATGTACAAAACATTTGCAATTAGTATTGATCAAATATAGCACCTAAAAAAAAAAAAAATTGAAATAAATTATTTTTGTAGTAAAACTCGGTGGCAAGCAGTAACCTTAGCTATAAATACAGTCCTACAGTTGTTTTCCTATGATGGAAAAATGGAAATAAGTGGGTAAAAGATTGTCACTTCCTTCCAAAGATGATTTCACCCCCTCCTGTCAGCTGCCTTTCCTGCTAAAATATCTCTTGCTCACTTATTATCCATTTAATTTGACTACTCACTATATGACAAACCAATGCAAATTACAATTTTTGGGCTATACCACTATTTATGAACTGTCAGAATATTAGTCAAGGATTGAGATGACTGTTGCACTCACTCAGTTGATGATGTGTTGGTGCATGTTGGTCTACAGATCCTAGACTAAGAGGAAGTCTCATAAGGAGATAGATAAGGAGGAGAACTGACGGTGAAAGGAGCTGGAAGATGGAATAGGAAATGTGTGTGGGAAAAAAATAAGTTATCTATAAGAATTAAAAAAAGAACGCAGCAGCTTAAGACAAGCCAAACCAGAGATAATTATAACAGGCTTGCAAGATACATAACACCACTCAGTCATCCAAACCAAATATCCACATAATATTACCTGGAAATCTAATGAATAAAGGTACAAGATTAACAAGGTAAACATTGTTGAGTATCTTGCAGTAGCCATTTGATGGGTTGCTAGTAAGGACTGAAATATGTTTATTCTCTTTTGTCTGATGGCAAAAATGCAAGACCTTTTCATGACAAAGGTCCTCGTGCTCAACAGTGTACGCACTGGTGTTGTGACTATTCTAGAGATCCCTCCTCCATCTCTGGTTCTGGATGCCAATTGGCTTCCTCACTCTTAACCGTTAAACATGACTGAAAATTGAACTGTTCTACTTCTGTTTCTTTTTGCCTTTCCTCTTGCTCTGCTTAATGGGAAACCTGATTGGAATCGTTACTGGAACTAACAAATTTGTCAACAGTCTCCCTTTGACAAAACAGTTTTTCCTTATTGAGTCAGCTTGTTGGTTAGAAGAATTACAGGCCAGTAAAAGAACCCTTAAAGCAACAGCCCTCTTCTGCTAGCTCTGAGCTATCCTCTTTCTGACATGCTTCTGAAGACTGGGCTGAAAAAAAGCAGCAAAGAAGTAAAATGCTCCATGAATAAACTGCAAAACCCAGCCTGGTATAGATCCATACAAAACAATAATCTTAAGCTTAATTCATAAAAATAATTTGGGTTTTTTTTCACAATATATTCAACTGATACCAAAAATATAGAAAATACAGCAGGAAAGACACAGAAGACACTAAAGATCTGTTGAATGCATGAAAATGCTGCAATAGCTTAAACAGCAATTTAATTGCATCTTAATACCCCTTCCTCTCTCAAAAATATATATTTTTTTTCTATTTTCAACTTTTAAAATAAGTCCCTAGTGATTTTTGAACACATGGACTAGAAACATTTCCGACATTTAAATGTACAGATGAAGTAAACTGTAATGCACAAAATACTTTAATATATTGTTAAATTGCTCATTTATCTCCATTTTCTAGACAACAAAAACATTTAAAATTGTAGACTAGCATGTAGCATTATTAGGTCAAAAGGCATGATTTCCTAGATTGCATTTTGCATGCAGTTTTAAAATCTATCATGCCTTAATTATCAGTGACCTATCCAATAGACCAAAGAATGCAATGACTGAGGTGGACATGGCAAGCTGCACATCTGCATATGTCTTTTAATCAGTACATTGAACAGTACAAGGACATTTATTTACTTTTGTTTACAATCAGTCTATCTCAAGTTTGACTGGTGAACTTGAAACTAAAGACAAGCACATGTTTCATTTACATTTCACTCCAAAGCAGTAGCAGGGCAGCAGGAGTAAATCATCTTTCAGGAAAGTGATTGTGCATAGAAATTAGATAAACATAGCAGAGATATACAAAAAAAAAAAAAAAAAAAAAAAAAAAAAATATTAAAACCT
>WHYT01017165.1:78403-92309 GCA_009806455.1 Tetrax tetrax | reverse complement strand
AAAAAAAAAAAAAAAAAAAAAAGGTACAGAATATGGCTAAACCTCCCAAAGATATTGACCCTTCTACCAAATTCCATTATCAAATGTCAGTCTTTCAACACAACCAAAAAGGAATGTTTATTTATTGCTATCTTCAAGTATATAACAAACTTATAATGTTAAAGATTTTTCTGCAAATTCCAGCTACATGCTCTCTCAAAGTATTTTGGGATTTTGTTATTTGCTTTTGCATAATTATCTTTGAGATACACTCTTGACTTTTTAAATAAGTTTGCACAAAATAATTAAGATGGGAATATACAATGGTGGTGTTCAGACTACATGCTGAAATGTACCTAAAATTACTATTAAAAAAAACCCAGTATTAATCAGCAATATTCCTCAAGGTTATAGAAGCTTCCAGTTTTATCAGATCAGACATTGTGAAACTATGCTCTAAAATCTTTATGTATACTGCCCCTAGGAAAAAGCTTCTGCTATCACTCCATGTCTTTATAACTATTCTTCTTGCAGTGTTTATCATATTTTGAGTTCAAACACTGAAATATTCTCTTTTCTAGCCTCAATGCTATTTTGAACTGCTATGAGTAGGATACAATCCTGCTGTGTGAATATTTTTTCCTAAATATTGCTTTTAGGGTTTTGCATTTCATTATATTCTCCTATAACTCCCTTTATTCCTGGCAAAGATTTCAAATCATTCATATTCATATTTCTGTTGCAGAGCTCTTCAGCTAACCCTGTGCATTTTTTTTTCTGATGTCAGAGTTGAGGTTTCTATACTGAATTTCAGCAATTAATGGCATTTGTTTTCACCTAGAGGTAACATTATCAAAAATCACTGTTGTACTCTTCCAGTTCTTTTTTCTTAATAGCTTATAAAAGATACGCTCTAAATAACATGGCAAAGTCAAACAAATCGTCTTCTGCAAATCTGTTCTTAAAGCTCCCTTTTAAATCTGTTGGTTGTTCCCATGAACAAGCAGAAAAAAGCACCCCAAAAACTAGAAAACAGTGAGGCAACAACTATTAATTTACAGTCATACATCATGGAGACGTGGTGGGACAGCTCCTATGATGGGGTGTTGAAATGAAGGGATAAAAGTTCTTTAGGAAGGACAGGTAGGGGAGAAGAGGAAGGGTGTTGTCTCTATGTCAACGACCAGCTGGAGTGCATGAAGCTCAGCCCAGGGATGGATGAGGAGCTGACCAAGAGCTTATGGGTCAGGATTGAAGGGAGGGCAGGGACAGGTGACATTACAGTGAGGGTCTGCTACAGACCACCTGACAAGGAATAGTTTTATACGGAGTAACAGTGTCATATGAAAGAAGAATGAAATTTTTGTACAGTATATGTTCAGTTCTCAAAATGACCAAGAACAGAAATTTATGGATTTATGTTGCTGTGCAATAGTATTGTTAAAGCTTGTTACAGGCGACTAACTCTAGTGATTTGAGCCAATACCTTATTGCTATACAGCTGGCTTAAATACACACAATCTATAAAAGCCTGAGTGAATGTGGAATTACATACCATAATCAGCCAGCTTCAAAAGGGATTTGAAATGGCTGAACTCTCAAAAAAAACAAGGGTGTACACAAGCAGTAGGCCAAAGAAATCTGTGCAAAACCAATATGATAGGATGTGGAAATCTAGAAAAATGTTCCAAAGACGTTTGCATCAACTATGCACATCTTTCAAATTCTAAGAGTCAATAAACCTGTAATGATATGAAAAAATTATAATGAAAAAAATATAAAACCTAGGATTAATGAAATAAAATCCATTATACCAGTGTAAATATAAAATCTAAAGAGGATTTTTTTATTAGTTTTAAAAAAAATTAAAATACACTGGACGAATTCCTTTAGTAAGAACATTCAGCCTTTCTATCAAGATTACAATTACATATTCATATACTCCAGATTTCTGATTATGAGAGTAATAGCAGCTTCTGCATAGGCATTACATGGCCCAAAATGCAAAGATTCACTTCTGCTTAAAATTAAACATTATTTTTCAAATGTGTTATATATAAGCACCATGTCAATTACGTTAATTTAGATTTTCTATTCTGCTATGAATATCAACTATTCCAGATCTTGAAATACTATATATTTATGCCAAATTCAGGAGCAAAAAATATTTAATTGTTTTTTTTTTTTTAAAAAAAAAGCTGCGGCAATCTGTTGCACTGTATAGTCACCTGCATTATTATGAATATTACAGTTATCATAATGGATGGAACAAAATATAAAAATATAAAATATAAAAATGGATTCCCCATCCCTGGAGATGTTTAAGGTCAGGCTGGACGGGGCTCTGAGCAACGTGATTTAGTTGGAGATGTCCCTGCTCCTTGCAGGAGGGTTGGACTAGATGACCTTTAAAGATCCCTTCCAACTCAAACCATGCTATGATTCTAGGATTCTATGAACTGCACTTGCAGTAGCTGGCAAATCATACAGTCACAAAGAAAGAGTTACTATCCATTGCTCTTGTTTATTTTTAATTTTTATATTTTCATCTCATAGTTAATTTAATTTAAAACATCAATATTTGAAGTCAGAATTCAGTAAACATTATTGTCTTTATTTTACTCCAACAGCAAAGCAATCCTAAATCCAGTGCAATAAAGATTTCCTCAGAGGTGAGCAAAGAATCAAGTCTTAGGATTCAGCATTACCTTTAATAGGTATATTACTTATAGCATACTACCTTTTTTTTTTTTTTTATTATGGTTTTACATATTTAAACGTACCAATAACAAAGCTCAAAATTTTCCTATGGTCCAAATGTAAACCTTAAATGCAAGATTGTACTGGTTTTGGCTGGAATAGAGTTAATTTTCTTCATAGTACCTCATGTGGTCTTATGTTTTCAGTTTGTGACTAAAATGATGATGATGTTTTAGTTTACTGTTGAACAGTGCTTGCACAGAATCAAGGCCTTTTTTTCCCACACTGCCTTGCCAGCAGGTAGGTTGGGGGTGCACAAGATGTTCCGAGGGGTCACAGCCAGGATAGTTCACTCCAACTGACTAAAGTGATATCCCCCACCATGAGATGAGATGTCACACTCAACAATAAAAGCTGAAGAACGAAGGAGAAAGGGGAGACAGTTTAAGTTATGGTGTTTGCCTTCCCAGGTAACCATCACGTGTAACAAAGCCCTGCTTTCCTGGAAATGGCTGGACATCTGCTGGCCTATGGGAAGCAGTGAATTATTTCCTTATTTTTCTTTGCTTGTGTGTAGATTTTGCTTTCACTATTAATCTTTATCTCATCCAAAAATTTTTTTCACTGTTGTCCTTCCAATTCTCTTCCCCGTCCCACTGCAGGGGGATTGAGCAAGCAGCTGTGCGGGGCTTAGCTGTCTACCAGCATTAAACCACAACAAAGATGAAACCGTGCATCATTTATTTTCCTCACTCACTATTACAAAAATTTTCTTAATATATAATCCATATTTTCACTGCTGCAGGTTAAACACATACTCTTTTCTCCATGCAATACAGTAAAAAAATTTACAATGACTGTGGTAGACCACTGGAATAGGTAGCCAAGAGAGGTGGTGGATGCCCCACCCCTGGAAACGTTCAAGACCAGGCTGGATGGGGCTCTGAGCAACCTGATCTAGTCAGGGAGGTCCCTGCTTCTTGCAGGGGGGTTGGACTAGATGACCTTTGAAGGTGCCTTCCAACTCTAACCATTCTATGATTCTATGATTCTATGATTCTATAACAAAGAATACATGAAAATGATATCTGAAAACATATACAAAAGAGAGATTTTACTTTCTAAAAGCCAATACAATTAGAAGACAATCTTTGATAAATGATTTTACTTCATGGAATCTTTAAGGTTGGAAAAGGCCTCCAAGATAATCAAGTCCAGCTGTCAACCCAACACCACCATGTCTACTAAACCATGTCCTGAAGTGCTACAACTACACGTTCTTTGAACACTTCCAGGGATTGTGACTCTACCACTTCCTTGGGAAGCCTGTTCCAGTGTCTGATCACTCTTTCAGTAAAGAAGTGTTTCCTAATATCCAACCTAAACTTCCCCTGACACAACTTGAGGCCTTTTCCTCCTGTCCTATCACTAGTTACTTGGGAGAAGAGACCAACATTCTCCTCCCTACAACCTCCTTTCAGATAGCTGTAGAGAGCAATGAGGTCTCCCCTCAGTCTCCTCTTCCCCAGACTAAACAACCCCAGTTCCCTCAACCACTACTCATAAGAACTGTTCTCCAGACCCTTCACCAGCTTCATTGCCCTTCTCTGGATGTGCTCCAGCAACTCGGCGTCCTTCTTGTACCAAGGGGCCCAAAACTGCACATGGTGTTCGAGGTATGGCCTCACCAGTGCTAAGTACAGGGGCATGATAACTTCCCTACTCCTGCTGGCCACACTGTTCCTAATACAAGCCCTGATGCTGTTGACCTTGGCCACCTGGGCACATTGCTGGCTCATGTTCAGCTTCCTGTTTACCAGCACCCCCAGCTCCCTTTCCACGGGGCAGCTTTCCAGCCACTTTTCCCCAAGCCTATAGCATTGCATGAGGTTGTTGTGACCAAAGTGTAGGACTCGGCACATGGCCTTTTTGAACCTCATACAGTTCACCTCAGTCTGTCCAGATCCCTCTGCAGAGCCTTTCTACCCTTGAGGAGATCGACACTCCTGCCAAATTTGGTGTCATCTGCAGACTTACTGAGGGAGCACTCAATCCCCTCATCCAGATTGTTGATAAAGACATTAAACAGAGCTGACGCCAACACTGAGTCCTGGAGAGCACTGCATGTGACCAGCCACCAACTGGATTTAACTCCATTCACCACAACCCTCTGGGCTCCACCATCCAGCCAGTTTTAACCCATTGCAGGGTACACTTGTCCAAGCCATGAGCCACCAGCTTCTCTAGGAGAATGTTGTGGGAGATGGTATCAAAGGCTTTGCTAATGTCCATGTAGATAACATCCACAGCCTTCCTGTCATCCACCATGCGGGTCACCTGGTCATAGAAGGAGATCAGGTTGGTCAAGCAGGACCTGCCCTTCAGGAACCCATGCTGGATGGGCCTGATAGGGGATAGGTCTGATAGGTTGTCCTGCAGATGCCTGGTGAGCGCATTCAAGATGAACCGCTTCATAATCTTTTCCAGCACAGAGGTCAGGCTGACAGGCCTGTAGTTCCCCAGATCTTCCAGCCCTTCTTGTAGATGGGCGTCACACTGGCAAGCCTCCAGTCATCTGGGACCTCTCCTGTTAACCAGGATTGCTGACAAATGATGGAGAGCGGCTTGGAAAGCCCCTCCACCAGCTCTCAGTACACTTGGGTGTATCCCATCCAGTCCCATAGACTTGCGTATGTCCAGGTGGCATAGCTGGGCAATAACTACCTTGACCTGGATTGTGGGGGGTTCATTCCGCTCCTTGTCCCCATCTTCCAGCTCAGGGGGCTGAACACCCTGGGGATAACTGCTCTGACTACTACAGACTGAGGCTAAGAAGATTTTAAGTACCTCAGCCTTTTCCTCACCCTTGATGACAATGTTCCCTCCCACATCCAATAAATGGTGGAGATTATCTTTGGCTCTCTTTTTGTTGTTAATATATTTGTAAAAACATCTGTTATTATCCCTAACAACAGTGGCCAGATTGAATTCAAGCTGGGCTTTCGCCTTTCTAATTTTCTCTCTACACGGCCTAACAAGCTCCTTGTACTCTTCTTGAGTTGCCTGCCCCTTCTTCCAAAAGTGGTAGACTCTCCTTTTTCCTTGAGTCCCAGCAAAAGCTCCCTGTGCAGCCAGGACAGTCGTCTCCCCCACCAGTTTGTCTTACAGCACATGGGGACAGCCTGCTCCTGCACCTTTAAGACTTCCTTCTTGTAGAACATCCAGCCTTCCTGGACCTCTTTACTCTTCAGGACTGTCTCCCAAGGGATTCTTTCAACCAGTGTCCTGAACAGACCAAAGTCTGTCCTCTGGAAGTCCATGGTAGCGGTTTTGCTGACTCTGCTCCTTACTTCTCCAATGATTGAAAACTATCATTTCATGGTCACTGAGCCCAAGATGGCCTCCAACCACCACATCTCCCACCAGTCCTCCTCTGTTTGTAAACAGCTGATCAATCGAGGCACGTCCACCAGTTGTGTCAGGAAGTTATCTTCCACACATTGCAGGAACCTAGACTGTTTCCTCTCTCCTGTGTTGTATTTCCAGCAGACATCTGGTAATTTGAAGTCCCCCACAAGAATAAGGGCTAGTGATTGTGAGACTTCTGCCAGTTGCTTGTAGAATGCCTCATCTGCCTCTTCTTCCTGGTTGGGTGGTCTATAACAGAATCCCAGCAGGATATCTGTCTCTTTGGCCTTCCCCCTCATCCTTACCCATAAGTATTCAACCTTATCAGCACCATCGCTGAGCTCTCAAAACATCTCAGCAATCAAAACATTCCCTGACATACAGAGCTACCCCACCGCCTCTCCTTTCTTGCCTATCCCTTCTGAAGAGCTTGTAGCCGTCCATTGCAGCACTCCAGTCCGAGAGTCATCCCACCACGCTTCTGTGATGGTGACTAAGTCATAGCTATCCTGCTGCACAATGGCTTCCAGCTCCTCCTGCTTATCACCCATGCTGCATGCATTGGTGTAAATGCACTTGAGCTGGGCTGTCAATTTCACTCCCAGTCTTGGCACATCATCCCAAGGCTTATCTCTAGTGAGCCCGATTGTATCTCCTTCCCCCGACGAGCTTAATTTAAAGACCTCTCAATTAGCCCCGCCAGCTTATGGGAGAGAATCCTTCTCCCCTTCGGAGACAGTAAAACTTCCCTCCTCACTGGAAAGCACTAGGCTTTGCCAAAACAACAGTTAATAATATGGTATATATTTGTGCTCCTTCCTGCAAAATTTTCTTTGTGCAGCTAATCTGGTTGCCTTCTGCCTATTTTTTTCTAAAAAATACACTGTGTATAGAAGTTTGAGGGAATGAAGAATATCAGGATTGTATCAAGTTGGCTCAATATCAGCTTCTCCAATGCAGAAATCAGACCATTTAATTAGCAATCATGAGACTGTAGCAGGTTTTGTTAAGTTCTGAGAGCTAACAAACTGCCAATTAAGAGAGCATAGGTTTGCGAGTGGTGCATTTTGCTTGTACTTCAGTTAAAGGAGTGCAAATAGTGTAGCAGATTATCAGTTCACAGCAAACATTGTAATGATCACGTTCTTGCTCAGAAGAGAGGATTCAGAGAAAAAAAAACAGTAGTCACTATTCAAGTAAATAGATTAACCCTGCTAGTAGACACTGAAAGTGTTATTTTCTCTTAAATAGGCTGGAGGTAAAGATTTTGAGTATCAAAAGTCATTAAATTAACTGAAAATGACACATCTCATTTGAACTGACCTTTAAATCATTACACTGGTTATGAAAAAATCTAAAAACCAGAGACCTAGTTTGGAAAATATCATTTGGGTTTTCAGCTAAGTAACAATTCAACAGATGATTAATATGGCTCAAAGGACTGTCTTTAGTATCTATATCATGTAATTGGAAGATGAAGACAGAATACTTCTTCCTGCCTGCAACAAGGGAACATAACTACAAGCTTAAATGTCGTACCAAGTCATCATTTATTTTTACTTCAAATTTCCAGCTGCAAAGATATTTGTAAGTGTTTCACTTTAATCTTCTGTTTGTCTATTTGTGCCTTATAGCATAGTAGGCTATATTATAGTTATGCCTAACTACCTCTTTTTTTTTTTTTTTAATTCTCAAAATGACAATGCAGATAATAAAATATTAAAGAAAAATCTGAGAGCTTTATAATATATACAAGTTACAGCTGGAGGAGGAACATTTAAACTGTAAGGCCTCTTTTAAACTACACCAGAAGTGACATTTTAGAGGAGCCTTTTCAAAAGTACTTGTGGGATATATGGGCCTTTGGTTTTAAGCTGTTATGGCCCAAATCTCTGAAAGTCTTTAAAGTGAAGTCGCATGTTCCTTTACGTCCTCTGATTTAAAAAGAGAAACAAACACCACATAAAACCAGCAAATCTGGGATATAAAAGTCTAAGTGCATTTTTAGTGAGCTGACGTAGTTGTGGTGGGGGATTGCATGTATGCAATTGTTACCAAGAAAACATCTTTACAGTTTAAGGTGGCAAAATACAGTTTAAAACTTTTTACTACTGGGAAGCTGTCTCTTATCCTAAACTAGAACTTCAGTTTTATTTTGCTTTCAGTAACACAATACTGATGTAGTCATTGTAAAATCTAGACTCACACATTTTTTAAAATCAACATTAATTTATTTAGCTTTCAAATAAAGGGATGAGTTTTTATTTTCACTTGATCCAGAAGAGTCAAAAAGATCAATGTTTATCATGAAATCTTTTGCTATTTAAAGGATTACTAGATTATATGTACTCTAATATTTTTTTGCTTTGTTTTGGTTTTGGACAGATAAAGGAAACATACTGTAGATGGCATATATTATATGCTGAATTGACATGGAATATCTTTTTCTTATCCATGAATTAAAGCAGTAGAAGCAATGTAATAGTCACTTACCAGTACATACCATGCAGTTTGATATGGCATCTGCATGAAATAAATAGATTGTGTCATTTCCATCAGTTTACTCCTCATTCAACAAATAAATCTGAATTTCTTAGCCCATTAGAATAAAATTTTATTTTCTTTTGATCATTCAAGATCAATTCCAATGTAATTGGTATTTTATTAAAGAAGAGCTGGAAAGTATATCATATTCCATTATTACTATTATTAGTAAGAAGATAAAAAAGAACATATCACTGAAAATTCTCAGACACTTTATCATTAGGCAACATTTATGAGTTTTAAGTAAAGCAATCGAATACAATGGTAACAAAAATTACTATCAAAGAATAATCTACAACATTGGTCAAAATTCTAACAAATGCAGATGCTGCCCAAGCTGTTATTCTACTTCAGGGAATATTCCTCATAAAAAGTAGATGAGGATTACATTACTGGATTCAATAGGTAACTATTTTGTCTACTGTCGTAGTTCAGCCCAGATCGGGACCAGACTATGCAGTCTCTCTCTCACTATCCCCACCCTCTGACAGAATAGGGAGAGATAATATAAGAAAAAATGGCTCGAGGTTTGAGATAAGGACAGGGAGAAATCCTTACCATCACGGGCAAAAACAGACTTGACTTGGGGAAAACTATTCATTTATTACTAAAACCAGCAGGATAATGAGACAGAGAACAAGATAACCTCCTCCCACCCCTCCCTCTTCCCGAGCTTAACATTATCTCTACTATCTTCCCCCCCCCGAGCGGCACAGGGCCCGGGGAAGAGGGAATGGGGCTTATGGTCAGTTCATCACGCGTTGTTTTACACCGCTGCTTCCTCCCTGGGGGAAGAACTCCTCACATTCCTCCCCTGCTCCTTCGTGGAGTCCCACCCATGCACCACAGTCCTTCGTGAAACTGCTCTGGAGTGGGTCATCTCTTCCATGGGATGCAGTCTCTCCAGAACAGATGCCCCAGCGGGCCCTCCATGGGGCACAGCCTCCTTCAGGCCTCCACCTGCCCTGGTGTGGGGTCCTCCACGGGCTGTAGGTGAATCTCTGCCCCTCCATGGGCTGCAGGGGGACAGCCTGCTCCACCATGGTCGTCACCACAGGCTGCAGGGGAATCTTGGCCAGGAGCCACATTACTCCTCCCCCTCCTTCTTCACTGACCTTGGTGTCTGCAGCTGTTCCTCTCGTAAGAACAATTCTTCACAACAGGCAGGCAGACCCCTCTCAGAATCTCTTCACATCACCCATCTCATCTCCTCTCCAGTTCTTGCAGCCAGGCTGGGCTGAGTTGGGCCCAGTCGGCCTGCTGGCGAGAGGCCAGAGGGTGAGGCCTGCAAAGCCCACGAGGCCTTCCCCTTCCCCTCTGCATCTCTGCCCCTGCTCAGCTTCTTCACATCTTCTCTTCTCTCTTTTTTTTCTGTTTTCCCCTTCTTAAATACATTATCTCAGAGGCGTTATCACAGAACATTCTGCTACCAAGTGGCTCGGCCTTGGCCAGCAGTGGTTCCACCCCAGGCCCGGCCAAGTTCATTGAACAAAGGGGAGCGACTTCTGGCAGTTTCCTACAGAAGCTACCACCTTAGCCCCCCCCATCCTCTTCCTAAAACCTGGCATTTTCCTTCCCCATCTAGCCTTATTTTCACTCTTTTCTTTCAAATCAAACACTCCTACTCTTACTTTTTTCCTCAACTATCTCCCTTTGATTTCCTTGAGATTTTCTAGTGACCCAAGCCTCTGATTCTTTACATATGCACCCTGCACCCTTCATACTTTTTTTTTTTTTATTCTTTCTCTTGTTCCACAGACTTTAAATAATTCTAAGGAACGACCTAAGCTGGAAAGCTGCTGAGCTGGCTGGTCACTGGAGCCTGTCAAAAGAGAGAGGAAAATGCATCTCTTTAGAAATGAGTGGCAAAAAAACCCAAACCAAACAAGAAACCCCAAAAAGTTAAGGTACTGATGTGCTAAAGAACCTAACATCTTTCTATTTCTTTGTTCAGTTCCATTCATGGCCAGCAAAATTTATTCCCTGAAAAGAGGAAAAAATCTCCAACTTTCTTCACTGTAATTGTATCTGTACTCTAATGTAGGATGGTTCTCAGTAATTTAGTAGTTTCCCCTATTTACTTTTTAAGAGGAATGTAAACATTTAAAAATACACTAAGAAAACTGAGACTGACAAATTCTAATTAGCAAATATTTCATCAATATTTCCACCATTAAGAATCCAACTGACAAATAAAACCCCAGAACTGTTTTATCTTGTGCTGTAAAGGAGACAAACCCAAGAAATCAAATCATAATGTTCTTCTTCAGATGCTCTGAAAATGAGTTTGCTGTTATAAGCAAGTTTTCAGGATCTGCAGATGGTCATTCAGAGATTTAGGTGTCTAATCATTTGTATTGTATTGTGTTTTCTGTTTTCCATTTTTGAATTTTCATCATCTATTTTCTCTTTTCAAGAGATAGATGGATGTATAAAACCAACTACCTTTAACTGCAAAGACTGGATCCTAAGTGAGAGAACTTTACACCTGACAGCTACAGTTAGGTCAAGTGAAACAAGACATTAATACTTTTTTTTTTTTTTTCCTTGTATACTCATCTCTGAAACACAAGCAACAGAAGAAACTACAGGATGATTATATTCATTAGGACTTTAATTTGTACACCCAAATTGTGTATTCTACACCCTAAAATTCTTTGAAAGACCTTGACCAAAAAAGGTATAGGTGTCTGAATAAGTATCCTGCCTTATCAAGAATGACTCATTGAAAATTGATTTTATTATGTCTTAAATTTACTATCAATGCCTTACTGCTTATCAGTGTTCAGGACCACATTTCACAGTGTGTTGAAGAATAGAAAAATCTATCCAGAGATGGAGCAGTGAGCAGATGGAAAGTGCTTTTCAGTCTATTCTAGACTCCTGTAATTGTCATATTTTGATAACATATTAACAATTATTGAAAATAAATTCCTGAACAATGATTATTACTACCTTATAGCACCATACCTCTGCATAGGATTTACACAACACTAAAATTTTAAGAACTTCAAAATCAGCTCATAAAATGTTATAATATTATTCATAAGTTCAGATCTGCTGACATTCAGCAGCGTAGACATGTGAAAAAGATATGTGTGATTTGATGCCAAGACATACAATTTCAAATGCTGAAGTTCAATGTGCAGGTGCATCAGCTGAGGCAGGGAGACTACTAACCATTAAAAGTATTGTGCTTTGATTTATATTTCCAGGTTCTATAATGTTTAATTTTAATTTCATAAAATTTGGTGTGATTCTGATAAACCAAAAGTTTAGCAGACACAGATATAGCCTTATATCTCTTTGCCTGGCCACTGCAATTCTGTCCTCTCTACTTGGCACATTAAAAAAGATCTGCAGAGTCCTTCTCACCTGAGACAAACAGGAAGTTCTCACAGGCAAGAAAGACCTGAAACCATTGATTTCTAAGAAAATCTCTCCCTGTTTTCAGAAAAGTTGAGTTTCTATTCATAGTGGTTGTAAAGAAACCCTATAAAGGCATGAAATGAGGAGCTCTTATTGCTGCAGCTGCTGTCAGAACTTAAAAGCATTGGAAGCACTACATATCTTTAGTGTTCATAGGAATTGTGATTTGGTTTGCACAAAAGAAATGAGCATCACAGAACCTAATGATTCTTTGTTTACTCCGGACTGAACCCCTCTGAGAGCACAAATTTACGGAGTAGGCACGCTTCTTCCTCATTCTCAGGCTAGGGGAGGCAGGACCAGGCAGTCTTTCCACCCGGGGGTACCACTCCTGTATCCAGACAACAGAAAGCTAAAATATCAAGTGGAAATGGCTGTGCATCTAAACGGGTTTCTATGGGAACTGAAGAACCACAGTAGACAAAAACAAAGAAAACACATCTGTCAGAATGAGATGAGGCAATGAGGCAACTGCTGTGACCATGCAGAGATTCAGTACAGGGACAGAGAGTCCAAGAAGGATCAGGGAGGGGAGAAATGCTTAGGAGACATCCATGTTCAAATAGTCATTGCCAAGAAGTCATAAAATATGCTAGGGCATGAAAAGAAATTACTGACATTACTGAAATTCTGGAAAGAAGAAGCTGAAGAGAAAAGCTTAAAGAGATGAATTACAAATTAGGATGCGCTGTCTGTGGACAGCTCAGGTTATGGGAGACGGTAATTGTGAGGGTAAGCAGAATTAAAATAGTGTAAATATGACCAATTCAGAAGGACTGTGTAGTGAACTAATGGCAAGATTACCAAGTACAATATGAAGCACAAGGTACTTAAAAGACACAAATTGCAAGGGAGGACAAGATTATATCATCGGCTACTGCACTTATTATTCTCTTTAAGACTACCTTATTGGCAGTTGTACACTGGATTGTTGAAGAAAGAATATATAAGAACTAATAAAAGCTATTTAGCAATATTCAGAGGACAAAGGAGAATATCCACTCTTTGCTGGATGAGGCTGGGAATGTGACCACTGAGGATAAGGAAAAGGCAGAGGTTCTGAATGCCTTCTTTACGTCTGTCTTTAAAGGTCAGACCAGTTATCCTCAGGGTACTCCTCTCTCTGACCTGGTAGTCTCGGCTGGGGAGCACGCTAACCCCCCTGTGATTCTGGAAGAAATGGTCAGAGACTTACTACTCCAACTGGACTGCCACAAGTCCATGGGGCCGGATGAGATCCACCCAAGAGTGCTGAGGGAACTGGCGGAGGTGATAGCCGAGCCGCTTTCCATCATCTATCAGCGCTCCTTGTTGACTGGTGAGGACCCAGAAGACTGGAGGCTTGCCAACGTGACTCCCATTTACAAGAAAGGTTGTAAGGAGGATCCGGGGAACTACAGGCCTGGTAGCCTGACCTCGGTTACAGGGAAGGTTATGGAACAGATAGTCTTGAGGGAGATCATGCGGCATGTGCGGGATGGCCGGGGGATCAGGCCTAGCCAGCATGGGTTCATGAAGGGCAGGTCCTGTTTGACCAACCTGATCTCCTTTTATGATCAAGTGACCCATCTGCTGGATAAGGGAAAGGCTGTTGATGTGGTCTACCTAGACTTCAGCAAAGCCTTTGACACTGTCTCCCACAGTATTCTCCTGCAGAAGCTGGCAGCCCATGGCTTGGATGGGTACACTCTTGGCTGGGTAAGGAGCTGGCTGGAGGGCTGGGCTCAGAGAGTGGTGGTGAATGGAGTTAAATCCAGCTGGCTACCGGTCACAAGTGGCGTTCCCCAGGGGTCGGTGCTGGGGCCTGTCCTCTTCAATATCTTTATTGATGATCTGGATGAGGGCA
>WHYT01017165.1:66256-77189 GCA_009806455.1 Tetrax tetrax | reverse complement strand
TCAGAGATATGTTTTTTTTTTTTTTTTTTTTCAATCATGGAAAAACCCAACAAAATATTTTTTTTAAAAAAAATCATTGATCTCAATAAATTATTAACTCCTCCTAAATCTCAGCATTTTCAAATATGATCGTGCATTTTTCTAATTCCAAAATTATCTCCTAGAGTAATCCCACTTGCTGTTATCAGCCTAATTTTTTTTGTTAGCAGACAGAAAAGAGTAGAATAAATTACCTTCAATGAAACATATTTGCCCAATGAAATTAGGCTTTATATCAAAACAAGAAACTGAATTTGTCTCCTAGCCAGTGATATCTGTTAACAGTAAAGGAAACTTTCAATACAAGTCACTATAAGATTTTAAAAGAAAGAATTACATTACATTACACTTGTAAAGGGACTATTCTGGATTCAACAGGTATGCAATAAAGCTAGTGATGTTAAGGACTTTCTTTAGAAAAAGCTGTAAAATTTATTTTCATTATATAAATATTTATAGTTGTAGACTAACCTGTAGCAACTGTGTCATAGTTCAGCCCTGAAAAGGACCAGACTATGCAGTCTCTCTCTCTCACTACCCACACCCTCGGAGAGAATAGGGAGAGATAATATAAGAAAAAAAAAATCTTGAGGTTTGAGATAAGGACGGGGAGAAATCCTTAAAGTCACTGTTACAGGCAAAACAGAATCAACTTGGGGAAAACTATTCATTTATTACTAAAACTAGCAGGATAATGAGACAGAGAACAAGATAACCTCCTCCCACCCCTCCCTCTTCCCTGGCTTAACATTATCTCTATCTTCCTCCCCTGAACGGCATGGGGCGGGGAAGAGGGAAGGGGCGTTACAGTCAGTTCATCACACTTTGTTTTACACTGCTGCTTTGTAGTCAGGGGAAGAACTCCTCATATTCCTCCCCTGCTCCTTCGTGGAGTCCCTCCCACGGGCCACAGTCCTTCGTGAAACTGCTCCAGCGTGGGTCATCTCTTCCATGGGGCACGGTCCCACCAGAACGGCTGCCCCAGCGGGCCCTCCATGGGCCACAGCCACCTTCAGGCATCTGCCTGCCCTGACATGGGTTCCTCCACCGGCTGCAGGTGGATCCCTGCTCCTCCATGGACCTCCATGGGCTGCAGGCGGACAACCTTCTCCATCTTGGCCAGGAGCCGTATTACTCCTCCCCCTTCTTCTTCACTGACCTTGGTGTCTGCAGCCGTTCCTCTCACAAGAAAAATTCTTCACAACAGGCAGGCAGACGCCTCTCAGGATCTTTTCACATCTCATTCACATCTCATCTCCTCTCCACTTCTTGCAGCTGGGCTGAGCCAAGTCAGTCCCAGTCAGCTGCCTGGTGAGAGGCCAGAGGGGGGTCCACACCTCCCCCTCTCTGGCCCCTCTCAGCTGCTTCACATCTTCTCTTCTGGTTTTTTTTTTCTGTTTTCCCCTTCTTAAATACATTAAAGGCATTATCACGGGACGTTCTGCTACCAATTGGCTCAGCCTTGGCCAGCAGCAGGTCTGCCCTAGGCCTGGCTGCATCCACTGAGCAAAGGGGAACTTCTAGCAGCTTCTTAGAGAAGCTACCACCTTAGCCCCCCCCTCACTAAACAAAACCAGAACAACGTATATGATTTCTTCTTGAATACATTTACCGTTCATTGAGATATATGCATGTTTTTCCTTTTAACATCAGCAAATATTTGCAGACGTAAATCATGCCGAATAGGATATCATCTCTTTCTGTTTGTAAGGATGATACACTATGCCACCAAATATTTAAACCACAAAAGAGTTTTCTTTTTCTTCTCCTCTCCCAAGTTTTTAAGTTGAGTAGAAAAATTAAAAATTCCCACTGTTTTCCTCATGTGACAGAACTATTTATTGTTTTCCTTTTGACTATGTTATTGCTTTAAATTTAATGCACAGGCCACGTTTCTTAACCAACAAAAGAGGATATTTGTGTAGAGAGAGAGGGGGCAGAACTCTACCTGAGGTGGTGGTGAAGAGTTCTGATATAGCTTTTACATGAAGGAAAGTGTTATTGAAGGAACACTATATGACCAGTAGCCATTGGAAGACAAAGTTATTCTGTCAGTTGTTGATAGTCAGTTTTATCCATTGCTCTAAGGTTAATTACACTGTCTTTGATGAAATGTTAAAAAAAAATAATTCTAAAGGACATGTTACTAGCAAGCAACTCAAAATCATTTCCTATGCTGAAATGTCAATAACCTTTCAGGCCTTGCATTATTTTTACAGAAATACAGATGACATTGCTTTTAAAGGAACTGCTTCTTAATGTATCAATCAAACTATCTTCTATTATTGGCTATTTTGAAAAAACGAAGTCCAAAAAATTATGAAGTAGTTGTGTTTTTGCATTCTAATCCAGTCAAACTTGTTATAATTAATTTGAAGAAGAAATCAGGGAAATATTGAAGTTTTCTGTAAGCCTTTTGCTGTATATTCCAAGATGTGTCTTAAAATTGCAGTTTCTAAGTCTGAATAAAAGTGACATTTCTACTATGGGGGAAAAAAAAAAAAAGAAAAACAATCTGGCAGAGACTAGCTTTTGAAAAAGGAGGTAATTGCAAGTGTGTTAGTGAAATAAAAATAGGATATGAATATTAAAACTTGGGTTTAACCTTTTTTTTTTTTTTGCATTGAAATATAGGTCAGCTTAGCAAAAGAACTTCTACAGTGGAAAAAAACCTGATACATTGAAGAGACCCACATGGATCACAAATTTAGAAATGGGATCGAGAGCTTTTAACTTTGAGGCCATAGGTCCAAATTGAGCACAAATTCGAACTAGTCTAAAGTTAATTGCAAGTAATTTTTTGCAACTTGTATGTGAAATGATATAACAATATCACATTTATTTCTACAGTAGAAGTATTTTTATTTTTTTCAAAAAACAAGCAACAAAGAAAAAACCCACAAACCCAAAACCTGAAATATTCTAGACTTCTCACTTTCCTTAACAAAGAAAGATCAAATCTTAGTATAAAGAAACTACATTCTTCCTGAGCACTCCATCATCTGGATATACTGTGATTCTGTTTTCATTTTGGAGAGATTAGCTTTTGAAAAAAAATGTTGTAAAGAGGTTATATTTTTACAGACAATGTTGCATCAATATCTAGCCTCGATTTTTCATCATTTGATCACTAGCTTCTCTACTGCCATTAAATTCACTACATTAGTCATTACTGGATGTGAGATCATACTTGTTGAAATGAGGAAATCAAGACAGTTAAAATAGAAATACTCCAGATGACTGCAAGGGGTCAAGGAAAGCCTCCAAACTGTGTCCACGTAGGTTTTCATGAAGGATGAAAGTCAACATCACTGATCAACAGAGAATTTGACCAATATACACAGACTGTGATTTTTATTTTTGAAAAGTAAGATTAGATTTTTAATATGGAAAGGGAGAGAAAAATCCAAATATTACATTGCATTAAAAATTCCCTGGACCCTAGCTGTGAAGGGGTTCATTCTTTGGAGATGCCTGTCTTTATTCATTGATTATGGTATGACCCAAGGACAACCTCACTTCTATTTTAGGCAGTTAAAGCAAATACCTGAAGTTTTCAAGGGTAAAGTACATAGGTCTTACACAAAATTTTAGAGTCCTGATTCCGAGAAAAAGCAGTAAGCAGCATTGTTCTCAATAATAACTATATTTCTGTTATTCAAATTACGTACTGAATAGATCACTTTTTCAAAGTCCTTTTAACGATCTACATTAAATCTGTTAGACACATGGGAAATGTCCTCACTGCAGAATTACAGAGGTTTGCATCTTTTCTGGTTAACTTGAGCTTCTATGTGTGAAGCCCTTACACACTCAGAAGGAAAACACCTTAAATTATCAGTACAAATTAAACTAAATCTGTCAGTTGTGCATCTTTTTTCTTTAGTAAGTTGTCTGCAGTATCTTGCAGGCTATGTTATTCCTCTTTGATGTTGCATCAAGTGAGAAAGATTAAAGTCTAGCTTGAATTTATCACTGATGACATTTCTGTGACTTTGGTCCATCAATCCTTTGTGATGGGAAGATGTCAGAACAAAGTCATCACAAGTTATATAATGTCACTCCACCTAAGCTACAGTGCCAAACAAGCTGATGAAGCATAATGTTGTGGAGTCTACATCCTTCCATAGGGTACATTTATAGCTACATGCCTTTGATTTATAATTCTCCTGAGATTATGAAATTCAGAAGGACCAAACCATTTTGAACTGATCATTCTATATCCTGTGTGATACCTTGATCCTTTAATACACTGAATAACCTCAGTCTCTAAAGTATAATTCTCCTCTATGACCTTTCAAGGTTCATTAAGTAAGTTGTAGAAACAGGGAAGAATTCGGCAGAAATTGAGGAACGATTGTTCAGTTTGTACTTTTTATGGGCATGCAGTTAAAATTTTAGCTGCCATTTATGAAAATTAACAGGGGGCAGTTTAAAATACAAATAGTGAACAAAGCAAACAAACAAATTTCTAAACTGAGTCTTGAAAACATCAATAGGGAGGTAGATGTAGACAGAAGGCTATTATTACAGAGATGAAATAATTGTTTTCCACACGCAACATTGTACATTTACACTAATTCCACGACTTAGCTCTCTGCTGAACTCTGCATCAAAAAAGCCCACTTTTTTCTGAGGAATACAGGAAGGTTTCTCTACACTTGTGCCTCAGTGAACTACAGGGAATACACACTTTTCTACTGTATTTCAAAACATTAGCAAAAGTGGTTTTCTAGTAGTAGCAAAAGTGACTGCTACAGGGATGTAGCATGGCAGAATCTACAATACACTATTGGCAGAATCTACAATACACTATTGGAAGAAGGTTCTGTGACACAGTACAACTTGGCATAGATCAGAGAAAACAAAATCAAGAATAAAGTTGAAGATGTTAAGGTGCACGGACATAAAGAAGGGAGACAATATTAAAGCTGGAGACTATAAAAACGAGAACAAGAAAGTTCCATTGGCATTTTGGTAGCCTAGGGATGACTTAGGACAGACTTCTATGAACTGGTCATACATAAAGCTTGACTCCTCAGGCTAGTGTCCAGGAAGAGTATTGGGTCTCTTTCCAATACAAGTCTGTAAGAAACAGCAGGAAGAAGACAGGAAAAGAAAGAGTCTGACAGAGAAAATTTTATAAGCCATTATTCATTACCTTTTTTTTTTTTCTTCATGAAACAAACTACTTATCAGAACTGCCAAGAAGAAGAAAAACCTTCCGGGGACAGGGAGAACTTCTATTTCAAAATGAGCAATCAAATTATCAGAGTCTCTCCACTGGAAAGCTTCAGTGGATGACTAACTGCTGCCTTCTGCTCATTACTTCTCTCAAAAGATGAATTGAAGTCCCTTGTATTCTCCAGTAACTGAAGTTTCCGTTTTGCCTTTTCTATTTTAAGAAGTAGTTACAGATGAAGAGAAAATGTGCTGCAGTAATAGAGCCACATCAGGAAATATCCTCTTCGGCTCTTGTTCAGAAACATTTGAAATGCCTTCTAATAGAATGCTGCTTGTCCCATAACATTTGTAAGTGACTGTGCTTCAAATGCAAATTTCTTCATTACATTGAATTGCGTTAAATTTTGTAAGTTCTCTGATGCACATATCCCCTAAAAACAATTTGCAGAGAAAATAAAATGATGTGGTAAGATGATATGCATCCATTAGATAATACCTGAAAATCGCTTTATAAACATATTTCATTTTAGTTGCTACTTAATGATTTAGTTTTAGTGGGTAGCTTATGGATTCAGCCATTTCAGTGCAGTGAACTAGAATCATCTTCAGAGCTGGAAACTTTATTAGTTTGATTATTATGCCGAATATGATGAGCACATGTAGATTTATAAAACAAGAAAAAAGTTACAGTCCATTGACTATGCCCTTTTTCAGCATTTAAAGGCACAAACTAGAAGGATATCTCAGCACTGTTGACAGCAGTTCTCTTCCCAGGGAGTACCTTATTAATATTTTTGGTAGCAGATAATAATATGCAGATACTTTCTCACAATGTCAAAGTACTAACTTCAGGATGAGACAACAAAATTTAGGCTGAAATCACTCATGCTCATTATAGATTCCTTCACAGCCTGCTCAAAAATCAGAGGTTTTAGTGTGGGATGGCAAAATCCCAATACCCACAATTATGTCCTAGTTTTCTAAACTGATTAGAGCTACAAACAGATAAAGTGGTCTTCACAGATTATTTGGAACTACTGTGCATTTCTGCTCAACCTATCATGCCAACAACAAAACTGCACCTCACATACAACTCTACATAAGGTCACTGGTGAGAAACATATTCATTAAATTTAATTCTAGGCAACATTTGCTCTTAGACAATCCTCTACAACTTCATTGCCTTCAAGCTTGAACCTCACGCCCAATTCAACTAGCTCCTGTGGTTTAACCCTAACCAGTAACTAAGCATGACACAACTACTCGCTCACTCCCCCTGGTAGGAAGAGGGAGAGAATCTGAAAGGTAAAAGTGAGAAAATTCGTGGGTTAAGATAAAAACAGTTCCCATCAGCAGGCAGGTGTGCAGCCATCTGCAGGAAAGCAGGGCTTCATCATGTATAACGGTTATTTGGGAAGACAAATGCTATAACTCTGAATGTCTCCCCATTCCCTCTTCTTACTCCAGGTTTATATGCTGAGTATTACATCACACAGCATGGAATATCCGTTTGGTCAGTTGGGGTCAGCTGTCTCAGCTGTGTTCCCTCCCAGCTTCTTGTGTACCTCCAGCCTACTCACCGGTAGGGTGGTGGGAGAAGCAGAAAAGTCTTCGACTCTGTGTAAGCACTGCTCAGCAACGGCAAAAAAAAAAATCCCTGTTTTCAGCACAAATCTAAAACATAGCCCCATACTAGCTACTGTGGAAAAATTAACTCTGTGCTAGCCAAAACCAGCACACTGTCTAACCTTTGCATATATACAAGAAAAGATGGATAACCGTTGCATACCTTGGCTACTTGGCAGAGATCATGCTATTCCAATAATAAATGAAACAATATGGTCTCCAGAACATAGCAGTTTGAACAGAAATAATACAATAGCAGACTACTTTCCCATGTCTGCCTAATCTTGTCTTTAATTTCTTTACAAACATTTATATAAGAACTGACCTTAGAAAAGCAGAAAAAGACTCCTTTTTCTGTTGCAAAATGGCTTCTAAGAGACCTAGGTAATGGGAACAGTAGCTGTACTCAAAGCTTAATTTTGATCTGCTAAAAAATAAATTACAAAAAGCAATAAATCAAACTAATAATAAACCAGCATATTAATTTTTCTAACAAAACAACAACAAAACCCCCCATTCATTTATCTTCTATTTGTGCAGGCTGTTGGGAGCTGGAGCGTTTTTCAAATGAGAACAATGTTATTTTTATGAAACTTTGAGTACCCATCTGTATGATATCAGGCGAGCATATTATTTCTTTCATAGCTGCAACACAACAGGTCCTTCTCAATTCCATGCTCACTATCAACCTGAATGTCCTTTCCTCATCCCTCTCCTGTGCCTTAATTCCTGGTTCTCCTTGTTCAGTGGCCAAGTCCCTGGAAGTACTGTGAAACAGGGAATGGAACTAACATGGAGCCAGAAACTGCAAAGGAAAATAATATTACACACTGTTTAACATTGATTTCCATATCGATTTCCGTATTATTAAGCACCTGATTTGTTTCAATGAAGTGCAGCAACTCCTATGAAACTACTAATGCAATTTTTACACATGCAGTTTTCTGAAACTGACTAATTTTCCTGTGTGTAGACAATGCAAAACAGTTTATAGTACTTTCCTTGGAGAACAAAAGTGTATTATTTTAATAAATATAATGTTTCCTATACTGGCTTAGTATTTACAGTGGAATGGTTGACTTATTTCACATGTAATTTTTAAAAAAATTAGTTACCATGAGACATAACTCTTTAAAATAATTCAATAAAATCCTAGTTGCTGGGGAACAATAACTCTGCCTCAAAGTGAGTGACCATTTCACAAGTATCACTACAAAAGGTGCCATAGGTAGCATATGCAAGTGACGTCTCCAGCATCTCTTTTTTTTTTGATGAACAGGTGATGCCAAAAAGCTGCTAATAGGAGAGATCTCCTGGATCTCCTGGATTAGGATTGTGATAGGCACATGACAGGTAACACAATGAAAACAACAGTTAATACCTTTTGTGAGGTACTAAAGTATTGTCATAACGAATGCAGATGAAAGTATTGCTCTTTGGTGGCATAGAAGTAAACAATTACAAAGTGGAAGTTAAAACCTGTAGATCGCTCCATTCTCTCAGGTATTCAGAAATCATAGAATCATAGAATCACATGGTTGGACGGGACCTATAAGATCATCTAGTCCAACCGTCTTCCCACCACCATTGCTGCCACAGCTACTAAACCATATCTTGTAGCTCCTCATCAAGCCGCCTCTTGAACACTGCCAGGGACGGCGACTCCACCACCTCCCTGGGCAGGCCATTCCAGTGCTGACCACTCTTTGGGAGAAAAAGTTTTTCCTCACGTCCAACCTAAACCTCCTCTGGTACAACTTGTGGCCATTACCTCGGGTCCTGCTTGTTGCCTGGGAGAAGTGGCCAAACCCCTGCTCATCACAACCTGCCTTCAGGAAGCTATAGAGTGCAATGAGATCTCCCCTGAGCCTCCTCTTCTCCAGACTAAACAATCCCAACTCTCTCAGCCGCTCCTCTTGTGCTCCAGACCCCTCACCAGCTTTGTTGCCCTTCTCTGGACACGTTCCAGGGCTTCAATGTCTTTCTTGTAGTGAGGGGCCCAAAACTGAACACAATGCTCGAGGTGCGGCCTCACCAGCGCCGAATACAGGGGGATGATTACCTCCCTGCTCCTGCTGGCCACACCATTTCTAATGCAGGCCAGGATGCCGTTGGCCCTCTTGGCCACCTGGGCACACTGTCGGCTCATGTTCAGCTGAGCATCAACCAACACCCCCAGGTCCCTTTCCTCTTCACAGTCCTCCAGCCACTCCGCCCCGAGCCTATAGCGCTGCTTGGGGTTATTGTGGCCAAAGTGCAGGACCCGACACTTGGCCTTGTTGAACCGCATCCCATTCAGCTCAGCCCAGCGATCCAGCCTATCCAGATCCCTCTGAAGGGCCTCCCTACCCTCGGGCAGATCAACACCACCACCCAACTTGGTGTCGTCTGCAAGCTTACTGAGGGTACACTCAATCCCCTCGTCTAGGTCATCAATAAAGATATTGAACAAGATGGGCCCAAGTACCGACCCCTGGGGGACACCACTTGTAACAGGCAGCCAGCTGGACTTGACTCCATTAACTACTACCCGCTGGCTCCCTAGCCAGTTCTTTATCCAAAGAAGGGTATACCTACCCAGTCCACGGGCAGCCAGTTTCCCTAGGAGAATACTGTGAGAGACCGTGTCAAAGGCTTTGCTGAAGTCCAGGTAGACCACATCAACAGCCTTTCCCTCATCCACCAGTCTGGTCACCCAATCGTAGAAGGAAATGAGGTTGGTCAAGCACAACCTGCCTTTCGTGAACCCGTGCTGGCTGGGCCTGATCCCCTGGATGCCACACATATGCCGGGTGATCTCACCCAAGATGATTTGCTCCATAACTTTCCCGGGTACTGAGGTCAGGCTGACAGGCCTGTAGTTCCCCGGATCCTCCTTACGGCCCTTCTTGTAGATGGTAGTCACATCGGCAAGCCTCCAATCCTCCGGGACCTCCCCAGATAACCAGGAGCGCTGGTAGATGGCTGAGAGCGGCTCGGCAATCACCCCCACCAACTCCCTTAGCACCCTAGGATGGAGCCCGTCTGGTCCCATGGACTTGTGGCAGTCCAGATGGAGGAGGAGCTCTCTAACTGTCTCCACCTGTACCACAGGGGTGTATTCGGCCTGGCATCCCAGACTTCCAGATTAGGGCATAAAGTGCCCTGGGGATAACTGATCTGCCTATTAAAGGCAGAAGTAAAGAAGGCGTTGAGGACCTCAGCCTTCTCCTTATCCTCAGTGGTCACATTCCCCACTGCATCAAGTAAAGGATGTAAATTCTCCTTGTTTCTTCTCTTACCACTGATATATTTGTAAAAGGATTTCTTGTTCTCTTTTACTGCAGTGGCCAATCTGAGTTCATGCTTAGCTTTTGCCTTCCTAACTTCCTCCCTGCAAAATACTCACCTATGTAGAGGACAGTGATGAAATTTTAAATATTTAAACAATTTATTAGAATAATTGTGTGAATATATCCCTTTACAAAGTAGAGTTTAGTAAATCAACATATCCCAAAAGAAGCTATATAATATTTTAAACTAAAAATAAACCCTGTACCCAAACCAAATACAAAAGCATAGCAGGGCTATTTTGTTGAATATTTCAGTGTTTCTTGGCAGACACCTGGATATTGTAAAAAACCTTTTGATTTACCCTCAGGGTCGGGAAATAATTCTGACAGGAAAGAGAGATCAAAGGCGTACTTGCAGTGACAGGTAGGCTGCACATGTTTCACACCAGTAAACAAGAGGTGTAACTCCTCTTTTTCTACATTTTCTTAGGTCAGTGCTTGCTTGTGTAGGCTGAAGTACTTACTTAAACTTATTTTGTGTTATAGGACAGTATGTAACAGCAGTCTTTAAGAGAGAATGTTCACTTGACAAAATGACAGATATTGTGTTGTTTACAGTTGTGTTATTGTTTTTCCCACTTGGGCATTACCATCACACCTAGAAATCTCATCTGAGAAGAAAATTTCACTGGAGAAACTGAGAAATAATGAGCATTTAATTTTGTTTTTACAACTTGTTAATTTTTGTGACATTTTAGAGGGAGCAAACAAGGTACTGTTAGCGACAAATCTATCAATTTCCACACCATTGT
>WHYT01017165.1:22536-55731 GCA_009806455.1 Tetrax tetrax | reverse complement strand
CAACACAAAACCCACAAGGTGTACTTGTGGAGCCCTTCTAAAATGTAGGATGTCAGATGCATATTCAATGCATAAAGTAGTCAAGTGCACATATCAACTGCTCTGGGGAAAGCTGCATCCATAGATCAATGACAGGATTACATACACCCACGATGCAAGTAGATTTCTCATCTGAAAAGATATGCTGTTTCAGATATTCTTAAGCATTATGGGTCTGAATTCCATACAAAATTCTTGATCAAATTCATGGAACAAAATGTTTGTTAAATCTGACTGGTGATCAGATAACTATGTAAGCTGGAGATACCATGAGAGTTGACAGAAGGGATAAGCTATGTAAAATTTAAGATTAATTATGTTACTTAATTTCAGATAGACTATTCTATAGCCTCTGCAAACTGATTAAATGTTAGTTGTATTCAGATTTGAAACCAGTTCATCTAAAATGAAGGCCTTGGGTAGTCCTGTAATTATTTCAAGATGAGGTAGACTATTTAATGCAGTAGTTATATTTCAGCCCTAGACAATTCTTAAGTGGAATTTTCATAGATATATTCCCATAGTCATACACTTAATAAGCATACAAAAACTGAAGATTCAACAATACAGTATCCTTCATAAGCGGGGTTATAGATTTCTGTCGTAGCTTAGCCCCACTCAGGAGCAAGCTACACAGTCTCTTTCACTCCCCCTACATTCCAAGTGAATAGGGAAAGATAATATAAGAAAAAAGGCTTGAGATTTGAGATGGGGAAAGGAAGAAATCCTTAAAGTTACTCTTATGGGCAAAATGGCTTTGACTTGGCGAAAACTATTTGTTTATTATTAAAATCAAAGCAGGATAATAAGAAAGAGAACAAAAACAACTTTCCCCTACCCCTCCTTCTTCACGGGCTTAGCTTTATATTCAATTACATCTACCTCCTTCCCCACCCCAAGCGGCACAGGAGGGAAGAGGGAATGGGGGTTATGGTCAGTTCATTACACATCACTTTACATAGTTCCTCCATTCTCAGGGGAAGAACTTCTCACATTCCTCCCCTGCTCCAGCATGGGGTCCCTTCCATGGGCTACAGTCCTTCATAAACTGCTCCGGCGCAGGTCACCTCTTCCACAGGGTGCAGTCCCTCCAGAACGGCTGCCCCAGCGGGCCCTTCAAAGGCCACAGCCTCCTTCAGGCATCCACCTCCCCTGGTGTGGAGTCCTTCACGGGCGAACTCTGCTCCTCCATGGACCTCCATGGGCTGCAGGGGAACAACCTGCCTCACCATGGTCTTCACCACAGGCTGCAGGGGGAATCTTGGCCAGGAGAAGCATTACTGCTCCCTCTTCTTCTTCACTGACCTTGGCGTCTGCAGCCATTCCTCTTCACAATAGGCTCAGGCAGATGCTTCTCAGGTTCTCTTCACATCTCCTCTCCATTTTCTTGAAGCTAGGCTGGGCTGCATTGGGCCCAGATGCCCACCTGGCAGAAGGCCAGATGGTGAGGTCCATAAGACGCACAAGGCTCACGCCTGCCCCTCTCTGCCCCTGCTTCAGCTTCTCCACAACTTGTGCCCTTTTTAATTTTTTTTTTTCCACTTCTAAAATATGTTATCTCAGAGGCGTTATCAGGGAACATTCTACTACTAATTGGCCAGCAGTGGGTCCACCCTAGGCCCAGACAAGTCCACAGGACAAAGGGCAGACTTCTAGCAGCTTCTTGCACTGTAGCCCCCCGTGCCCACGAAACAAAACCAACACAATTTCAAAAAAGCTTTCTGTTATAGATAGCACCATTGGTTTGCTCCTATTCAAATTCTGCTGTATTTGCCTAAAATGAAACTGTCACATATTAAATTCATTATTTTTTTCTTGTTCAGCAACATTGTTACTCCAAAGGCCATAAAGTTTCAACAAAAAGAAAGAGGAGGGGAGAAAGAACAGAGGATAAATATGCATATTGTGAGGAAACAGCTGTTATTACTTTTGGGAAGGTGTTAGTCTTCCTCGAGAGACAAAGTCTCAGAGAACAAAATGTAGGGAGTAAATTCACATGCATTCATCATCCATTAAGTTTAAGTCAGTGTGAAGATCTAATTCATACTCTCTTTAAAAAAATATTTTCTTAATGTTTTCCACACTCCAATTCTGCAATCTCAGTTCACCAATCATTTCTTTAAAAAATATCTTACATACTTAGTCAGCTCTTCTTAGTGCTCTATGTTCAAAGGTACCTATCTACAAATGTTTCTTTCATTTTTTTCTGATTCAGTAACTGTTGCGGTATGTCTTAATTTGTTTTAAAGAAATCTATTTTATAAATAACCCGTTCCTTTCTCCAAATAAAAGATCCCCTTCAAAGGCATGTGAAGGTAACTGTCCCTTTAAGAATGTTGAACGATTTAATTCTTCTGTTGAAATAAGTAGAAGCCTTAATTTGAAGATTTCATATTATGACTCTGACATGGTAATTGCCCTACAGATAATACTTGATTGAGCTACATGTGCTAGTATGCTGAAAGAGATCTCAAAACTCCAAACAGTTGTATTAGCACTCATTTCCCTTCCGTATTCTGGATTTTTACCAGGTTGCATATATGGAATTCTAGTTGCATCCTAGGACTTCTTAATCTTCACTGTCATGAAAGCTTTATTTCTCCTTTCCTCATTTAAACCATGTATTACTAAAATTTTGATACTGTGAGGTAGGAGTTGAAGCTGCTGGATATCTCTCAGAAATAATAGTGAAACCTCCTAGAGCTTCTGTGGTGGCGTAGCCTGTGTCACTCCACAGTTTCTTACTTACTTTCCCCCTCTCCAGCAGGATGTGGGAGAGAGTTGGGAAGGAAGAACTCATGGGTTGAGGCAAAGATAGTTTACTAAAATAGCAAAGCAAAACTACAATAACAGAATATAAGGATATTTAAATATACAAAATGAACAATGCATGATTTCTGACCACCTGAAGTCCAAATGACCAATACAGCTCATCCCGAGCAGTGATTATGGAAAAGAAGCCAACAGCAAGCAAAGGAGTGAAAGTGAGACATCAAGGTAGCGGGAACAATGCTGGCAAGCAAAAGAAAGATGGAAAGACAGATGCACCCATTTATGTACTGAGCATGACATTTATGTCATGGAATATTCTCTTTGGCCAGTTTGGGTCAATTATTCTATCTTTCTCCCAGCTTCCTGCATCTGCATGTTAATGAGACTTGGAAAGCTGGACAGTGTCCTTGGTTTCATTAACAAGAACTCATATAATCAGGGGTTTTTTATCAACATTCTTCACATACAAAATCCGAAACACACCAGCTCCTGAGAGGAAAATTAACTCCATCCCTGCTGAAACCGGGACAGCTGCTCAAGATGACAATCAGGTCAGTATCTCCATGGAAATTTTGGACAGTTGAGCCTCTTTATTGCTGTACAATTATGTAAGTAAATAGATTAAGTACTCAAAGCTGCTAGTCAATTGAGACCTTATGTTTTTCATTGGCTTCTCCTCACCTCAAACACGACAAGATATTTATGGTTAGACATATGCTTCAACTAATTAGTGTCTTTACAGAGCTTTGTGCACATGAAGGGACACATAAAATGCTATAGACTAAAACTACTAGGAAGCAATAGGTTAAAATTGAAAATAAGCAACAGTGCAGTAAATAACATTTACTCATCTCAAATAGTTAAAGCAAAACTTCAGAAAACTTTTCTTCATTCTTATCTTTGAGAGACTTAAAGGAAATATGTTGTGATAAAACTATAAACTACTTATGGAAAAAAGTTATAAATCATACACTAGAGAGAATATTAAAGGCATGGACCTGTTGGACCTAATCCAGAGGAGGGGCACGAAGATGATCAGGGTGCTGGAGCACCTCTCCCTATGAACATAGGCTGAGAGAGTTGCGGCTGTTGACCCTGGAGAAGAGAAGGCTCCAGGATGACTTTATAGTGGACTTTCGTTACTTAAAGGGGGCTTATAAGAAATATAGGGATAAACTTTTTAGGAGGGCCTGTAGTGATACAACAGCAGGTAAAGGTTTTAAACTAAAAAAGGGTAGACTTAGAATAGATATAAGGAAGAATTTTTTTACAATGAGAGTTGTAGGACACTGGAATAGGTTGCCCACAGAGGTGGTAGATGCCCCATCCCTGGAAACATGCAATGCCAGGCTGGATGGGGCTCTGAGCAACCTGATCTAGTTGAAAATGTCCATGCTCCTTGCAGGGGAGTTGGACTAGATGACCTTTAAAAGTCCCTTCCAACACAAACTATTCTATGATTCTATAAATTATATCACTGCTAACATACACAAGAAAAAAAAAAAAATCAATTAATGTATTAGTTGTCTTAACTGAATAATTTCCTCCACAACCAACCACAAATCACAATACAGCACTTAATTGAAATGACTTATTTCAATGTCTCCTGTCCAGTGATAAACTTGAATGCATTTCTGAATATCGTATGATAATTTCTCGTATCAAGTTAGCATAGTGCCAAAAGGTAAATCTGATCCACGAAGATCTACTGAAGCTATTGCTGTCCTAATCAGTCCTGTAAACCAAGGAGCCTTCTACATGATCCATTATTCCAAAAGGAAGAGTAGTGTTTGTGCAGATATAGTATTTTTGTTATTACATATCTGCACCTGCTTAGTCTGCTGGAGCTGAGTTGGTAGTCATCAGGTGGAAACAAACAGTGTGGATAGACAATATTATTTACTAATCAGTTACAGGAAATTGTGCATTGAAAATTTAGATTTGTTACTGTCTTTTCACATCTTTATTTCTTTTGTAGCAAATAGACATATTTGCCATATCTAAGCCATGCCAATCTCTCACCATCACACTAGGTATTTTATACAAAGAGAGTGATGTCATCAAAATTAAATATATGGATTTTAGGGGAGCAGAGTGGCATAAGTATAGATGCATATAAATATATATGTGTTTTATAATATACATAACAATCTGGGGGAAAAAAAAAAAGATCGCAAATAAGCTTTATAAAATCCAGATTTTGAGTAATGTGAAAAGATAAAAATCTAGGAAGTTTCTCTCAGAACTGTGAGTTAAAAGTACTTTTCCTGTAATGGGCAGACAGATATTGCTTACAAGGTTTAATTAAACTTCATGTCATTCTAATTTCACGTGAAAGCAACTGTAAATGCAAAAAACTTTACTCAAAACTCGCAATCACCGTAAGATATGTGAGATATTGTAAGATAAGACTCTCCCTTTGTAACTCTATCTTTCACTCCTCAGTAAAAGAGGGATGACTCCCTATGGCCGGTTACACTACAATAAAGAATGTAAAACAGAACTAGGAGTCAACTTCAAATTCAGCTGAGATAATTTAGGCAGCAAAATCTGGGAATACTAAAGAAAACAGGGAATTTAAATTATAATTTGCATGTAAGGTAAACTATGTGATTATGAATCTATTGCTGAAACTGAAGGTAATTTACAATTAACTTCAGGAAGACTTCAGAATTCAGCATGGACAAAAGAGATAATATGACCATGAAACAGATTAGTAGAAAAAGAAATCATACCATTTGCCTTGAGAGTCTGATTAAGCAAAATGGGTCTTCAGTTGTTGTTGAACTTGAGAATGTTTCCACACAGAGTGTACAAGAGCCAAAACCTCTGTGCTAGCTGCATGCTGTGCCAAGAGGAATTAAAGATCTTGTTTGGCCAGAGAAAGATAGCAAAAGAGCTTTGCAAAAATGTTTGTATTTGGTAATGTTGAATTCTCTGTAAGGAAAAGGAAAAAATGATGTTACAACATGAATACTCTATAAAACAAAAGCTATTTAGTATATAGATGGTGATAAAATTTGAGTTTAATTTTCTTTAACTTAGAGGTAGACTTGAAGTAGTCTTTCATACATAACTTTTTGGTTTGGTGACATTTTTTTTTTAAATTTATGGTAATTTGTATAGTCATAGAAAATTCAGATTAGACAGTTCAGTTTCCAGGACTTTTCTTCAGAAAGAGTAAGTTGTGGATAATGGTGTCTGCATCTAAGATAGTGCTATGAGACACCATGTAAATATACAAACACCTAAAAGGTAACACATTAGTACAGCGTTAAAAAAAATGTTGTCGGATAAACAGAAACCCCTCCAAATATAATTATTCATGTATTTTGCTTTGTTTTGGGATTGATATCTAGTGGAGAAGGGAGAAATGCTACTAAAAATTCTGCTGCTTCCTATTTGAATATCATTTATTCTTATTAAGCCATTTGAAAATTACACTAATTTATCATAAGCACAAGTCAGCCCTACATGCATAGTATTCCAGAGAGCTCATAATTCCATATGTATCTGGATAATATATTTTTGTTCTTGAATAAGTAAATATCTTAACTCTTTGATTGGACAAAACAATAGAAAAAAAAGGGAAGGAAAGGACAACAGGCTTTTGTGAAACAAAGAAAACTACTAATTGGCAAAACAAAATAAAAGGCTAATCAGAATCTTAAACATTAAAAATATTCAAAGACATATAGGATTTGGAATTTGAATATTTTATTCTGCTAAATCAAACCCTACTTGTTATAGCTACCTTGCAACTTGTTCCTTATGTACTAGTCTTGAGACTTCAGCATGCTTGATTTGTCCACATATAATCATAGAACCGTAGAATGGTTAGGGTTGGAAGGGACCTTTAAAGGTCATCTAGTCCAACCCCCCTGCAAGGAGCAGGAACATCTTCAACTCGATCAGGTTGCTCAGAGCCTCATCCAACCTGGTCTTGAATGTTTCCAGGGATGGGCCATCAACCACCTCTGTGGGCAACCTATTCCAGTGTTCTACCACCCCCAGTGTAAAGAATTTTTTTCCTAATATAATCAAACATCACATTATATAAATCCCAGTGTAGAACCCAAATACTTAAAAGACCCATTGCTATCACCTGCATAATAAGTAACAGCCTGTATAGTCAAATCTCTGATGCCTTTTATTTCCTTATCAAGTAAATACAATTTGAACATCATATTAGAACTAATTGCAACACACTCATATTGTTAGCTGTAAGATCAGCTGCAAGCCTTAAGCAATGCAATTCTAGTCAGCTAGCCATTATCCTTTTTTGTTGTTTTAAATAATCTAGATTAGCTGTCAGCAGACACTATCACTGACATTTGTTGAAAAGAAATCAAATTAAGATAGATTATTTAGTTAATGACTTAATTCAAACTGACTTCAATGTGATATTGTCATGAGATCTACCAGCTTGCTGAAGGACTGTAAATTGTAAATGTCATGGACACCCAATAATTAAATAGCGCTAGTAAATCAAACTGGGGTAAGTTTGCAATAACAAATTGGTTTTAGGGAAAGTAATATTGAGAACATTGCCAAATCTATTTTTCTGGAACATCTTAAAAACACAGAAAAATGTAAAAAGCTTTTAACAAAATCTGCAGACTGCTCCAATTGGAAGCAGTTGTCACTGATATTGAAATAAGTAAAAATAGTGTCACTGAGGTATCTCAAATCTTGCATTTGCTTATGTGTCTTGCACATTTTCATGTTTCTTTTTACCTGCATGCACACAAGCCCAGCTATGAACAGGATGAGATGGCCAATTCTGAAGAGAAACTGTAACATGAAAGAAGCACCAAGCAGTGTTCCTTATGACCAGAGTACATAGCTTTCTTCTGTCATGCAAATAATTTGGAGAAGAACCCAAATAATTAATATATTTGCCTGAGAGCAATTAAGGTATGGGTATGAGTTTTTCACAGGTTTTTTTTTTTTTTTTTTTGCGATTGTGCTGTCCTTATTGAATTAAATCTATATGGTAGTTCTGCTGTAATTGCCCAAAGAGCAGTTTTTTTTTTTTTTTACCAAGTTGATAACTAACGAAAGGATCACTTATCATCTTATGTTGGATGAAAATGAGTAAAAGAATTGCTGGAGTTAGATATCATTTTAACTTCAAATTAGGAAGGCAAGTGAGAAAGGCAGGTCATGGAACATACAGGGGCAAACAGCCAAACATAGGCCGAGTACTGAAACTGCTGTTATCCGTATTCCCTTTCATTGCTACAACTACAGCAGGGAACAGGTAGTGTCTGCTCCACTTTTTAATAGTCTCATGTGAAAGCAGTAGAGGCATATGCATATCAAATATAGAAACTATTTGGAATTTATGGACAAGGTGTGCACAATGTCAAAGAAGATATACTTAAGGACCTATAATAAATGTAGAAATAAAGAAATAATGACATTTATCAGCAACATATGTATGTTACTTTACTTGGAGGAAGTAAGGATTTAGGAAGAATTAAGGTGTTTTGTTTTGTTTTTTTTCCTAAAAGAATGAAAAGCAGTAATAGTGAAATAAATGGAAATAACAGTAGGCAACAAACTGGACATGAATTTCCTATTAAATACATCAGCAAAGAAAGTTGACTGCTATATTTTACTTTACACAAATAAAATTTACTGTATTATTATCCTCTGAAAATAGAGATCTTCACAGAATATAGACAAATTCAGAGATCTAGGAAAATAACTGAAAATTTAGAGATTTTTGCTTTGGAATAACATTTTCAATTCTTTCATCTGCTTCTTTGAATATTCTGCTATTTTGTTAATTTATTCTATATCTTACAAGATCCTTTAAAAAAAACCTTCGTTTCCCCATCAATGTCTTCCCAGCAAAGAGAGGCTATTTTTTTCTCTTATATTTATAGTCTCCCAGAAAGACCTTGATTCTTGTATAATCTCTGTATAAATCCCATACCACCATTGAATATTGGCACCATTATGTATGAATAGTTATCCAGCAAGGAATTTGGAGATCAGTAATACATTCTTACGATCACAGTGAATAATCAGGTTTTAAAGGGGCAAATGTAATTTGCATTTGAACAAATATTACATTGCCTGTACAATTTGATCAGCCCTGCAAGCCAGATGTCAAGCAGCTCATTTTCCCAGACTGGCTTTAGGTTAAAGGTGCCCTTTCATCCACTCACGTAAATTTGCATCTGTAATCTTCACCTCTGCTTGTCTTCTTTTTGTGAAATAAATGTATAGCAAGAAGAAGAAAAAAAAAAAAAAAAAAAAAAAAAAGCCTATCCTGAAAGATGCCTTTTACCAGACCATACTACTCAGTGAAATGTAGTAACGTGGATTCTTAAAATAGGCAACAGCTCAGGAAAAGAATTATGAATATTTGATCAAATGACATTGCTCTTAGCACTTTCAAAAGATATATTTGTATGTGTCCTGGTTTCATCCTACTCAACAGCTTAAATACCACACAGTCATTCACTACCCCCTCACTGCCCCACAGTGGGACAGGGGGGAGAATTGGTAAAGAAAAGAAGGCAAAACTCGTGGGTTGAGATTTAAAAAAAAAGAAAGTTAGAAAGTTTAAGAGAAAAACAGAAGAAAAGAAAACAGAGATGGAAAAAAAGCAGTTTTTTTAAATCCCAATAACGGATTAAGAGAACAACAAAGGAAAAGAAAAGAGATAAATAAACAAACCAAACCAGAAAATGCTTAAGTACATAATTTACAGTACAATAGCTCAGTGTGGATTCTGATGCCCAGCTTCCTCCCAAACAGCAGGAGATTTCCTTCAGCACCCTCCTCACTTAAATACTGAGCATGATGTCACATGGGATGGAATAGCCCTTTGGCTAATTTGGGTAAAAGATCCCAGCTGTGTCCCTAGCCATAGGTGCCACCAGCTCCAGTTCCTCTCCCAGCTCAGGTGAAAATTAACTCTATCCTAGCTGGAACCAGGACAGTAAGCTGAACCATGAAAGGTTTATAATTTACACAATAATCTGAGAAAGAAATAGCACAGTTGCTGGTTATTATTTTGTAGATATGTACTGTTGGAAAAGTATTTTGAAAGAGTTAATAGCTTACAGCTTTTACGTCAAAACTTGTATATTTGACATATTATATCTTACCTCCTGCTTGTATAACTTTTGTGAATGTACTCAATTCTATCACATAAGGAGTCATGATTTTCAGAGTTCTGTTTTTGTACTAAATTGCTGAAAATCAGTCTTAATTTCAAATACACTACCTCAGACCATTAAAACCCATCTGTATATAGAAAAAATTAAAATCTTTATATTTTTTTTTCTGATCTAGGTTATGCACAAATTTTCCTGAAATGTAATTATGCCTCCCCCTAAGACAAATGAATGCAGACTGGTATATAGTACCCAAAATTCTCCTTAAATTAGAATAAATTTCATTTATTCCGTTGCAACTATCCTAATGCAGATCAAAACTAAACCTGAAATTCGGTATCATTCACTGAGAAGAAAACTTGTATGTGAATCAAAATCCCAAATTTACAAGAAAATGCCTGCTTTAATTTTTAGTTTATCCAAAAAAATATCTGCAGTTCCGGTTTAATATCACATTGGAATTACAGTTCACCTTCAAATTAATCTGTTCTCAATGCATTCAAAGGGTCATTCAGATGGTTTTATTAATTATGGAACTAAAGAACTCTCAGTTTTGAGCTACTCTCAGGACTTCAGGAAACAAGTTTGATCCAAGACACTGACACCAAAGTCCCTCCAAATGAAGGAGCTCAAAGTCAGAAGTGTAATTGCGTCTCTTCATTGACATGTCAAATTGCATTGTTTACATTGTTGAACTCAGTGTGTCCTCACATAAGATATATCCCTTTTTAGTTCCATCCATGATGAAGTTGCTGCACTCCCTATAATTTTTTGCAAGTCTCTTAGTGTGTAGTTGTGCTGTGGTATTGCTGCTTATCAAGTCACTGACCTTCTCTGTCTCTGAAGCATTTTCTCTCCATGCAAACAGCTCGGCAATCTCCACCTGTGCCCCATCCTGAGTTTGCAGGCTGAGACAGAAGACAGCAGTCAGGGCAAGGCAAAAAAGCAGCCGGCCTCCTACCCACGTCCAGCTGTGGACAAAACATAACAGATGACACCTTGGGAGAATTAAATAAACAAATACAACACCAGCCACACTCACAAAACTTTCACTCAGGTTTGTGTTAGGCCTTCCCAGCACTCGTTAACAGAACAATTAGTTTTATTTCGGAATCTCACTACTCAGCAAGGGTACACTGAGTAATGATCTAACAGAAAGATACAGACTTCAGTTGTTCATTGCTATCTACTACAGAGGAAGTTGAATTAACGCACTAGGTTCAACATCTCTATTAAATATCTTGCAGAGAGCACCCAAAAGTTCTTTTCAAATATCTATGAAATTAATCGCTATCGTCTGCACTTCACTGCAATCTGTTGACTTAATCAGTTTCTTTTCCTAAAAATTGTTAAATACTATTTTAAGCACCCGGGGCTCAGTTATTCCATCTGTTGCAACATATACATTTGTGTATAAAACCAAATGTATCTAAACCATCTCCAAGAATATATGATGTCCCATATCACATCCTAGGTCAAAAGATGTAATATCCTTCATCCCTACCATGTGGAATAAGGATCAGTAAAACCAGAAGGAACCAGTTTATGAAAAAGGCCTGGCTTTCCACAAAGAAACTTTGTCCAAAGCCATGACAATTACTTTAAAAGCATCATGGAAAATTGAATGAACAGCTCAAGATAGGTAAAACACATTTCCTTCTCTTTCAGCACATGGGTCTAATGCTGATTTTGCTCAAAATAACTTTTTAGACCTTTAAAATAAAATAGTTTATATTGTAAAACATAATATTGGAGGCTGTTCCTCATCAGCTCAACAAAACTCAGAAAAAAAGCAAATAAACAGGAATGCACAACAGATCTTCCCACTGTAGGGAAGGAATAAAGAGAAGATTGCCACTGTTATTCTTGGATGTGCTTACATTTGGTGGTGTTGGGCTGTCATGTAAGAATCCAGTCTACAGAGTCTTCACATTTTCAGCTGTTTACCCTAAAATCACCAAGTAGTCCTGCTTTGTTGCCATGAAAGTAGAAAATAGAACAAAGTTTCCTCAAAGATCTTCCTAAATCCTACATGAATTGTGGTTGTAAACCCAAGGCAGGTGGTCGCCCAGGCAAATGGGGAGAGATCAAGGAGCTCCAAGGCATCACTGACCTAGACCTCCCTATTCCCACTCTTCCTTCCAGATAACACCCTACAGCCAGAACTGTCCATGGACTTCCTCTAATACAGGAAGTTTATCAAAATATCCCTTTTTCTGTCAAATGAATTCTGTACAAATGATATCTATAATTTCTGAGAATTATTAAACACTTTCAATGTAATAATGATGGAGCTATAGCATATATCCCTGAAATATCTCTGGCTTAAAATAGCACAGCATGAGATTAGAGGACATACAACAAGAATAATACCAAAAGATAAGCCCTATAAGAATGACAACCTAGGCAATTCACAGAACCTTATACTGTACCTGTCCAATAATAGCCATACCGTTTGCCATACTAAAGCTCCGCATTTCAGTAGTAGTAGTGTTCCATCACTTAGTCATTCTGCATTTTTTTCCTTCTCAATTCCAAGGGAGTCATAAGATTTGCTCATCAATTTATTCTATCTGATTCTTCAAGATTTGAACTGTTAGGACAAAAATATCCTGCATATAATTAGAACCCTCAGGAATACAGTAATTTTAATTGCTATACTTTTCTCAGTAAAAATAAGAACGAAGCAAATTTTTAAAAGATTTCTTCTAATTTTAATTAAACTACTCTTTCAGAACTGATATTATATACTCCTAGCTATGTGCAGATTGACTTCACTTTTACTTACATAGGCTAGAAATATTGTTTTCTGTTATCAACAATCGTAATTCCTACTTGTATGTCATATATCTTATACCTGAAAACTGAAACAAATTCCTGCAGTGTTTTCTTAGTTTTATGATGGACTGTGAAAGATCTGATGTGTACAATAAAATACTATTCATATAAGGAAACAGTTACTTGATTGTAGCTTGATAGTGATGCTGTTATAGGCAACCTGGGAGCTTATGTATCTGCAATATATATGATTGAGTAATGCTATTTAAGAACTTAGTGGTATGGAAGCTGTATTGATATATCTCACTGTTAATATCTACATAGTAGAACACATATAGCACATGGACCAGTGTGTTATGTGCAGTCTTTCTGTAGGCATTTAACCTCTGAGCAAGGCAAATACTTACTACAAAAACAATCCCTACACCTGACTGACAAAAAAAAATCCCCTTTCCCTTCCTTGCCAGCCAGCTGCTGTCATTCATGGGACAAGCAGCAGTTGTAGCTGGAAAGAATCATCACAGGCTGAAACACTGAAGACTTGGGAGTCTGATATTGTTTATCTACCCCATTTGCCCCTTTCCCAGTAGCTGTTACCTCCTTTTCATTCCTAACCTTAGAGATTTCCTATATTTTTGGCAGCCTAACTCAAGCATCCTCACATACAAGTTATTCTTTTAACCTCTCTTCTGCAATTAATTTCTTTCTCCAACTGTCCATTCTACCAATCCTTCATCCCAAAACCTACGAAATCTGTAGCTTCATATTGTGAAAAATAAAAAATAATGTGCACACTCACACAAAAAGGATAAGCACATAAAAGCTTTACAATTCATCATCCTGCTTTCATAAGAAATGCAATACTGCACACACCTAATACAAAAGAATGACCTCTGCATTGCCAAAGTATTATGTGTCTTATTGTTAAATCAACTGAAAATGGCAGTCTGTTTATATGATGCGAAAGGAACAGGAGAACAATGAGGTTTTTTAAATGTTATGTATAACTTTGATGTTTTCTATAAATGGCAGAACATAATAGATACTATCCACAATATAATCATTACAACATTGTTCTGTGTACTTACAAATATGACAGGGATAAAGCCAAATCAATGAGCCTCTGTTGAACTTCCAAGTATCCTTCTTAGCAAATAAACCATAGTGCCTTATTTTCAGATCCCAAAACATTTTTCACAAAAGAAATAAGAAAATACAGTGTGTCATCTCAGCTTGGTCAGCGCATGTCCACAAAAATCATTTTAAATTCCTATGTTACCATTTCTAAAAAGGATTGTTTTGTTGCATTTAGGAAAGACCATTGGAGCAAATAAAACTTCTAACCATTTGCCAATTCTCTCATGAAAAATTAGTTGTTTTTCATTTGTCTGTGCATGTTTTTATTGCTGTATAGTGGACACCAGCTTATAATCTCAGCCAACTAACAAATATATTAAAACCAAAACAAGAAAAAATCCTTTAAATTCTCTTGAATGGATAGACTGTTGGAAGTTAATTTCAAGGCATTATTAGCATTCAATTTTGATTTTGATATGTTTTGCTTAAAAATAAAAAATTGTGGACTTCTATGACTAGTGCCATATTTAAGATACTATCAATGGTCTTGTCTCAGATGACATTGAAAAAGGGAGATTTTAGATTTTTAAAGTGCATTTCAAAATTATATGCAGAAAAAATTTCTTGATGTACTTTTGCATTTTGGAGAAGAAAAGTAAAATTGTACCTTTAGTTGTGGAAGTAATTAGGGTAACTTCACTACTCTTAATAGTAGTAAGTCAAAGAAAAATTTGGCCCTAGCAATAGTGCACAAGGCTGTGCAGTGTTTAGATTACTCTATTGTGAAACAACAGCTTTTGTAAAGAATTTTGTATATGTTAAAGCTCATTACAATGCCTGTTCAGCAGTGAGTCACACACTTTTTTTTTTTGGAGACCTTCTTATAATAATAGCTCTGGGTATTTATCCTACTGAAAGATTCACCATACATTTGTATTCAAGTTCAAGCTTTCCATTTTTTTCTTATCAGAAGAGAAAATATATTTTTTTGTTTTCTGACAGATTTTTGGGTTTTTTTTTTCAGAAAATTTGATTCACTGAAGATGAAAACAGGCATAAAACTTGGTTGTCGTTTTCACCTGTAGGAGCCTGCTGAAGTCATGGTAAGAGTCTAAAGCAAAATTTCTTACGGTTTCTATAAATTCCATTTCTTGAGTACATAAATTCAGTTTTCAACCTCTAGAGTAGTGCTCATTACAAAAAAGATATATAACATAATATAACAAAAAATATAAAATTACTAATACCAATTATGTTCCCTGTATGCTTTATAGAACAAAGCTTTTTTTTGTTTGTTTGATTAACAAGATATTTACTACATTTTCGAAATTAAACTTTAAAAGGACTTTACTGAAGTAGTTTAGGATTTTGGTATCAAAGACGTGTTTTTTTCCTTTTGTCATAGATCAGCCCCGATTCAGACCAGACCACGCAGTCTCTCTCTTGCTACCCCCACCTTCTGAGAGAATACGGAGAGATAATATAAGAAAAACAGCTCGAGGTTTGAGATAAGGATGGGAAGAAATCCTTAAAATTACCGTCATGGGCAAAACAAAACAGACTTAACTTGGGGAAAACTATTCTTTTATTTCTAAAACTAGCAGAAGAATGAGACAGAGAACAAGATAATCTCCTCCACCCCTCCCTCTTCCCAGGCTTAACATTATCTCTACTACCTTCCTCTCCCGAGAGGCACAGGGAGGAAGAGGGAACAGAGGTCGCGGTCGGTTCATCACATGTTGTTTTATGCCGCTGCTTCATTGTCGGGGGAAGAACTCCTCACATTCCTCCCCTGCTCCATCATGGGGTCCCTCCCACAGGCCACAGTCCTTTGTGAAACTGCTCCGGTGTGGGTCATCTCTTCCACGGGGTGCAGTCCCTCCAGAACAGCTGCCCCAGTGGGCCCTCCACGGGCCACAGCCTCCTTCAGGCATTCACCTGCTCTGGTGTAGGGTCCTCCACGGGCTGTAGGTGAATCTCTGCCCCTCCGTGGACCTCCATGGGCTGCAGGGGGACAACCTGCCTCCACAGACTGCAGAGGAATCTTGGCCAGGAGCTGCATTACTCCTCCCCCTCCTTCTTCACTGACCTTGGCGTCTGCAGCCGATCCTCACAACAGGCTCGCAGATGCCGCTCAGGATCCTTTTTACATCTTACTCACTTTTCATCTCCTCTCCACTTCTTGTAGCGAGGCTGGCCCAAGTTGGCCCCAGTCGGCTGCCCAGCAGGAGGACAGAAGGTAAGGCCTGCAAGGCCCACAAGGCTCATGCCTCCCCCTCTCTGCCCCCTCTCAGGTGCTTCACATCTTCTCCCTTTTTTTTTTCCTGTTTTCTCCTTCTTAAATACGTTATCGCAGAGGTGTTATCACGGGACATTCTGCTACCAATTGGCCCAGCCTTGGCCAGCAGTGGGTCCGCCCTAGGCCCGCCGAGTCCACTGAACAAAGGGGAGCAACTTCTAGCAGTTTCCTACAGAAGCTACCACTTTAGCCCCCTCCTTACTAAACAAAACCAGAACACCTTTTTGCAATGAGACAGTTTAATTGAGTAGCGTTGTCCTTATTCATACAGAAATTGAAAGATTTCAAACCTTAGACTAAGAAATAGACCATTACTGGTAGGCTAAATCATTTAAAAAGAGATCATAAACCCTTTACATATATTGATAAGAAGCAGTCCTAGCTTGTTAAATATTTAATATCTTAAAGAATTAATGAATGAGAGAAAATGCAGGGGAAAATAGGAAAGATAATGAGGGGAGGGAAGCAGAAGAGAGATTAGAGCGATAAGGAGATAATCATAAAGAAAAGGCTGACAATGAGGTGATGAACAAAGAATGATAGAAAGAATGACCAGAATATGTGGAAGAATACAGATTGCATCATTCTTACAATGGAAGAATAAGAGTGAGGCAGAGGTAATGAGAGTAAAATACTGGATTTCACCAGATTTGGGCATGGTACCATGAATCAAAGAATGAAGTAGAATCAGGAATTAAACATGTTGAAGAGAAAGAAAAGACCCATGGAGAGTGCAGAGAAAAAGTCTTCTCATTCTTACGAAGGTACAGCATAAATAAAAATAAAGGAATAACGTAACTAAAACCTCATTGTTATATATTTACATCAGAATTGCTATAAGACTCGTACCCAAATGCAGAGAGTAGATCACTTCTACTGAAAAAACATCAAAAGGCTTGTCAATCTAGGTGATCTCAACTGACTAAGTGTGAGGCTTTATGTTTTTAATAAATTATTTTTTTAAATTAAAAAAGACAGATATAAGACCTACATGACTGTTCACTGTTTACAGCATTTATGAATTTTTTGATCCCCAGAATACTGTCCCTTAAATATTTTTTTTTAAAAGAATCATTAATCTCTTATATGAAAGCCAGTCCATTCCTCCAATAAACCCTGTTGCCTAAGCTTTCCCTTATCAATTGCACTTAGTTTTTGACATGGTGCAGCCAGAATCTGATTTTGGTTTGTTATCAAACTTTTCCCTTATTACTCATAATGCTCTATTTGTGTTTTCAATCACTGTTAACAGCAAAACAAATTATTGGACTACAGTCCACTGTGATTTCCAGATTTCTTTTCTAAGTAGTAATAGCCATCAACGTTTGCAATGTTAGCAAATTTTATCCATGTACTTTAAAATGTAGTCAACAAAACTGAATCCCACCTATTATTTGGCATACTCAGTCGTTTGATATCACAATGCCTTTCTGTAAGTTTCTATTTAAACTCTAAATTTCAGATAATTTATGAATATATTCAACTTCACCATTTCCTTTGCTACACACAGGTAACCTACATCTCTTGTTGAAGGGGACCATGTATTCTTATTTTTTTCACCTATCTTTCCTTATGTTATTAATCCATGAGACAACATACTCTCCTAAGGAAAAGTGGTTGACACAGGATAAGTCATATGTAAGGCTCCTTGAGTAAAACTACTTGAAAAAAAATTATATACCTATTATTAAACAATCTTACTGATATCTAATTGACATCCAATGACAATGCCAGATTTATAATTCACAGTTTGCTGACTCTTCTCCAATACATTATTACACATTTGTTCAAACAGTTGTATTCTTTCTTGAGGTTTTTATCTGTTTATCCTGTGTAGAAATCAGTCTGTTCTGGCAAGTACTTCTGCTCTCAGTGTTTTGTAGTATTCATTATTTTGTTTTAAAATCTTCTTAAATTCGTGGATGATATCTTTCTCCATTAGGAATATCTCTGCTCTGATAATCTTTTGATATTAGTTGTGATAAACAATGACAAAAAGGATGTATCTTTTCTATGATGGTCCTAAATATCCTTTTTGTACCATGGCCATACTTACTTCTTTATGATGTGTTTGAACAAACCTCTATTTTTAGCTTTAATGCCTCTATCAATAAGTTCTTTAGAGTTTTTTGTTGTCTTTTAAAAAATCTTTTTTTTTTTTTTTTTTCCTGTGATTACACATCTTTTTGAAGTTTATGTCTTTCCTATTTCCTTTGTTTAGACATGACAGCTATGTTTGAGGGATATCTTTTCATTTACATTCCTCCTAAGAATTCATTATGATTACTGTTACAGAGTGGTTATTTTCTAGTTAAGTATTTTGTACTGTTGAAAAAATGTTGCCTTTCCATCACTCAGTGAGTAACATTTGCCTACTCTGTATAGAGGCTATTGAAAGTGTTTATCTGTGTTTTTTTTTTCTGTCTAATCTTCTGCTTCTCTAGTCTCCCATAACCTTTGTAATATCTGACTTACTCCTGATCAGTAACAGTTCTATTTTCTTCCTACATACATACAGATTTAAAATCATTTTTTAAAAACTCCCACGTAGTATGAATATATAAGTTTACTTCTTACCCCTTTTATAACAATGCTCCTGTACAACCTTCTCCGTCATTCTTACATAACTTCTACAATTCTTATATTGCAGATACTTGAATGTAGCAGAACTTTTCCCAAATGACAACAGAATCTGTGACCACTGCTTAGAGAAAAATCAAAATCCTAAAGAAGGAATATAAACCTAGTTCTTGAATAAGTCTTTTATACAAAAAAAAAAGTATATGCTATTTCACTACTAGTCTGTAAAGTCAAAAGACTGATCTACTTTTTCCTTTGACTATTCTGGTTTCTTAATCAAGTACTAAAACATTCACTTGACTTCTTCATTTTTATTCAAATGTTAATACTATGTATTTAAATACTTGATATTAAATAAAACATATAAAAAGGAAAAGAGACTATAAGCATTTTTCCACTGCTAAAGCAATTGATTTTAAATAAGAAATTATTGTTTTACTGTTTTATAAAGTCTCTAAAATTATTTCCGTATTATGTGCCATAATTTCAATTTGGATTTATTTCTTATTAAGTGTTGAAGAAGAGAGTTTTTTTTTCCCAATATCTATTCTTATATCCTCAATGGTGAGATATCTGACCGTACCCACATTCATGTTCCTATCACAGGTCACACAATAATTCAAAATAATACTTTAGTTAAAATATTTCAGGAAATCTAAAGTATACTTCAAACATTCACAAACACCATCACCAACAACCTCCTCCTTCCCTCCCCTCCCCCTCAAATACATTTAAGATAATAAGGAAAAGCTATTGATTACACAATGTGATGAGGTTACCAACAAGGCTAGGCTCCTACTGTCAAAACTATAAAAAAAAAAAAAAACAAAACATATAAATTACTGCTGTGAGATAACTACAATTTGGGAAGGTCTTTACATACTGTCTCCTAATTAAAACTCAATAGCTTGTTTACCTGCTTCGAATAGATGATATGCACAATATTACAATGAAGATACTATTAAAAAAGAGTCATACTACAGAAAGCTTTCATTGACAACTTTCCCAGATACTTACAATGAAATTTCCCAAATACTCAAAATGCAAAGACACTGAAAGCAATGATAAAATGGTTATCAAATAATCCATACACTTTTGTTCTCCTTCCCAGTCCTTGTAACTGTAGAAGCTACCTGTCGCCTGCCCTCTGATTTGTACCGTGGCAAATATAACCTATTAGGAATACATTACAACATTATGATGTGTTAAAAAGACTGCCTTATTTTGTGATCATAGTGGATAAACAGCAGGGCTCTGAGGCCCAAAGATGTGCTTAGACTGAGAGCAGACTCCAGCAACGATGAAGAGTGAAATTGAACTTAATGGTAGCTCCAAAGCTTTTCTTACAGTACAAATTCCAGTAAGCACATAGAATCTTTTTACCTAAACCATAGAGATAATTCCATGGTATAGCATACACAAGAGTCTCAGAGAAAGAAAGAAAAGGGCTCAGATTGTGACAATTCAAACTGTGGCTCAGAATGGGACAGTAAAAAGCTGGAAAGAACTGGAAAAGGCTGAAACAAGAGGGCAGAACCAAAAGTCTTGCGAAAGAAGGATTTTTACTTAAATATTCTTTAAAATCAAAGCTTCTGTTTTGGGAAACTGTGACCATGGTCTTGACTCCGGAATATGCCTCGCTCACTGATTACAGGAAATGTAAAGTGCCCTCTATTACATCAGTCCCAATCTGCAAATGAATCTAAATCACACACGTACAAAACAGATGATTGACACAACAGACAGGAATAAAGGAGGAATAAAACAAACTAGAATAATGAAAGAAATGTGTACAAACTGCTTAGATAAAGTATATTTTCTCAAATCAGTTGGAAGCCATGAAAATGTATAAAAATTACTGAAACCTATGGAGACTGTCTCAGAGCTGTTAGCATCTAAGCATTAGAACCAACAAGGAGTAAGCCTGAAAGAAGACAAATATTTACAGTATCTTTGATGGAGGTGAAGGAGAACACCTTCACAAGACATAAGAAATTATAAATTAGGCAGTTTAACAAATTAAATTCCTGGGAAAATACTGCAATAATAAAACGTGGGAATATGGGAAGAAACAGGTGCAATATATTTGAAATATGAGACAGATTTTGAGCCTATCTCATGAGAATCTCTCAAGGATTTTAAGGTGACACATTTTAGATTAAAATACTTAAAAGACGAGCATAGAATTAATTAAGAAAACACTGAAAACTCTGATCAATATTCTTTGTTAACTTGCATGGTTTTATTTGGTAAGATCCTGCTAGCACAGATCTTGCAATTGCTGCTCTTCAATGTATTAATAAAAATGTGAAAGGAGCAGGAAATGTTTGCATTTGCAGATGGAAGAACTTCATGGATTTGGAAGAAAAGATAAAAATGCAGCACTGTTTTGAAAGATTCAAAATTGTTTAAAATAAGATGCAACTGTATGCACAGAAAAGCAAAGAATAATCATTAGTTAACAATCGTGTAAAGTAGATTTTTGGAAAAAAAAGTTCAGAGTTTGTAAGGAATTACTCAAACTGAACATGAATCAAGATATTGAACTAAATTATACATCATAAATAAATGTAGTATTATAGAACAAGCTGTCTGAACAATTGTCTTTCAAGAAAGATACAGAAAGTCCAGAGGAGAGAAAATTGGATATGTTAAGGTCTATTCCAAAGATTCTCTTCTATAATGGCCTCCATTTTAATGACAGAAGCTCAAGAAACAGAATTGCTCAAGAAGGAACAGGGAGATGGTAGGAATGTCAGATGAGAATCCCAGTCCCAGAGACAAGATTTAAAGGATCATCCTCAGAGCAGATTCCTCTGCAGGAATCTATCATGTCATCCCTACAGCCTAGTTTCAACAAATACATTCAGACTGCTTCATCTGAAAACTAACTAATTTGCAAAAATTAAATAGGAAATAGGATATGAGATTGGAAAGAGTTTTACATTCTTTTTTATGTCTGCAGATTTATGCAAAGAAAAAAAAAAGAGAATATTATCATAGTACCAGAAAGAAAAAAAAAAAAAAAAAAGAAAACCCCACCACAGCAACATCTTCAGTTTCCAATTTTGCAGTTTGCAGAAGAACTCATTTCCCCCAAAATTAAAGTTCAGCCAAAATCTAAGTTATCAAATGCAAGATTTTTTTTTAGGAGAAACAGTTATATAACCTTAAGGATAAGGCAATGACCTGACAGCTCCTTGTAAACATACCATTCAGGAGCTGTCACCTGGCTCTATTTGCATAATGCTCAGACCAACTGATTAATTTCTGAAATAAGAATGAGTAAACTTAATAATACTGGGTGTCCAAGACTTGGAATGTAGAAGAAAAAGAGAAAGAAAATGAAGTGTCAATATTTGTTCATTAAATCATTATGAGATGTTTCTATTGTAATCTTTCACAATACCTGGCATCTATTTAAAAGCCTTTTAACCAGATTTAAATGAAGCATATTGAATCAGTTTCTAATGCTTTTCCAAAATACTTCTCTATGCTCCACTAAAAAGTTACATAAAATAAAGGAAGATGTATGCAATAATTCCTCTGATTGATTTGCCCTAATTTAATGTAATTGCTATTTTAACTGTTATTTTATGTAAGAAAATAGACTTCACTGGGTAAATTTGGTAACATAAGAAATGGTTTCTGAGGTATTTATTTCTCAAAGCAAACCACAGAAAGATTTTTTTAACATACTTTCACAATACTGACATTTCCAAAGGTGGAACTCAGTAGTTCTCAAATGTACTTTTCAGACTATATAATATTTTATAAACATTTGTCTCCATTTTTTTTTTTTTTTACAGTTAAATAGTACATATTTGAGGTGTTTAGGTTACAATGGGAGACCAAAAGAGATTAATGAATTATCTTTGTTCGATCTAACGCAATGTGGCTGTTTAACTTTTTTTCTTCAAAATCAGGACTATTAGTTTTAATTACTCATCTAAATGAATCATTGTTACGATCAATAACATATAAATATTTCATAATTTATTTTCACTATCCGAAATAAGATTTATACATCTGTTACAGAAATTTATTCTTAACAATTATAAAATAAGGTTTATTCAATTCTTACTGAATTACCAGGCTTTCTCTCTCTTAGATAAAAAGAGAGACTATATAGATTATGTCAGCAGATAGATTATGCCATTTCCTAGGTTTATTGCTAACCAAGCAAAGAAAATGCTTAGTGCTCTAATAACTACTTACTATGATTCATCCATTTCTCAATTGAGAAATGTCTTATTTTTTGAGTTAGAATAATTAAGAGTCACAGACACAATTTTTTTTTTCTTCTAAATTGGGTAAAACTTTTTCCTGTGTAAAATAAAATATGTTTTCTTAATTATAGTCAAAGTAAAGAGAAGGGATGTTCTGACACGTCTCCTTTTATATTTTGTAAAATCTGAATTATTACTGATATTACTGATAAAATTTGCAAAGCTCTTCCACACTTAAGCTTGACAAAATATTCCATTTGGACTAAAGAAAGGTGTCAAATTTTCAAATCATATCTAAGTTATGGAGAAAAAAAAATGTTTATAAAAACCTATTCTAAGTAAAAAGGAAGAAGATTCAAGTGCAAGACAGAAAATACTTAATAAATATCAGTTGAATTACCCTTGCTTTACAGTTATGAGGGAGAAAATGATGACAATTAGTGTAACCTGGAAGATGACTCAACATTCAACTCTATGAGCTTTGCTTATTCTTATTTAACACAAATCTCTGAGGTATTTTAGGGTACTGAAACATGGAATGGTACAGTGTGGACTTCTTTTGGAAATCACTCTTTCCACCAAGAAGGTGACTTTGTAAAGCACTGCCACACACACAATGAGAATTAGCCCCTGTGAAAGGGGTCTAAAAGTAAAGTGGTTAAAGAGTAAGTGCAGAAGTCTTTCTAAATTAATTCAAACCATTCTAAATCCTCTTCTTGCATTCTATGATGAACTAGATTTTTCAGCATTTTTTTGTCTCCATCCTCTAAAATGCTGTGCATAATTCTCACAACCTGCTCACTGAATTTCTGATTCTTCAAACTCTTATCAATGGTGAAATTATCTTCTGAAGACTGTCTTATCTGGTCCTTCATTATATACATTATGGCATGTCAGTCAATCAAAATTTTACATGATGAGAAGTCAGGTTAACCTTGACAATGAGTCTGAAGTTATACATCTGAACTTTCAGAAACACAAAAACCTCGGAGCGGGGAAAAGAGGAAAAAAAAAAAAAACAGGCTGGAAAGAAGTCTTTTTAATCTGCTGGAATCTTGGAAGGCTTTTAAAGGAAGATATACATGCAGATGATTAAGAAGCAGGGAAATGGGAGTTTCCATTAGAGCCTGGGACTGAATTTATATCATGCTTTACCTTAGTTTTAAAGGGAACTATTCTGGAGACAGTTTATGAAGCCCCAGTATAATCACTAAGAGGTCAATGGGAAAACACAGCTTTTAAGTTCACTGTTGTTTCTCAACCCAGAGCGTACTCTAAGTCACTGGAGATTGCATAGTACACATTCTGGTGCAAACATTTTTAGAATTTATAGATTCTGTATTTTAAATTTCTGGTCAAAACATGAGATAAAATAATCTAAAAAAGGGAAAAAACCGAATTTCTTATATGTACTAAGTTTTTATGAAAGGCGCTGTTACCATTATTCATCAGTGATACACATACCCTACCTGTAAGAACAGAACCTGAATGTTTGACTATTCATTTATACCCACTGAAGCAAGATTTCAGATTATAGCTATTAGCCTGGGCTATCCACTATAATTTAGAAATATTCTTACTAAACAAGTCAGTATGGTTGATTCTCCATATATCTATAAACACAGATATATACAGAGAAATGTATAGGTGTCTCTTTTCTATATTACCTTTTTTTTTAAAAAAAAAACATGCATGCTGCCTTTATAAAATTTTAAAGCAATAACTAAAAATGTCTTTTGGTAGTGATAAAGCATATTTTAATTTCATGCAACTCAAGTCCAAGATAGATTTCTAACAAGAAATATTAGTACGGATTTTTATTTTAACACTCAGGAAAATAGTGCTATGGTCAACACAGTCAGGAGAGAATTTGCACACATGAGGTAAAGCAATATTTCACACATATATTAAAAGTAAAAGTAAGCTGTATATTACAGAACAGTAACAGCAGCACAATATGAGATACGTGGAACATCATAGGAGAATTTTGGGAGGTTCACACTTCAGTTGTTCCTATTAAATGCTAGTCACCAAGATGATCAGGGGGCTGCAATATGGGACCTGCAAATACTGATTGAGAGCTGGATTTGTTCAGCCTAAAGAAGCAAAGCTTAAAGGAGAATCTTACAGTTGTCTTCAACTACTCAGCGTATGGTTGCAGAGAAGTCAAAACTAGCATTCTCTTGGTGGTACACAACAAAAGAAGGACAACAGGTGCAAAGAGCAACAAGGGAAATTCCAGTTAGACATTTGAAAAAAAAAAAAAAAAAAGAATTAACAGGTTGCCCAGGGAGGTTTGGATGAAGCCTAAGCCACCTGATTGAACTACAAAGCCAGTTTCAACATCAAAATCAATCTTCCTCTGAACGGTGGGTTGGACTAGATGACTTAGATATACCTTCCAATCTCAACTAATTCTAGTCTACAATACTGAAATCCCTTTTTTGACTTTCTGTGTTCCTTCCTCAGATTTTCTGACTACTCCTCCTGCATCTTTCTGCTTTCTCACCCAAATTCCAGACATGAAACATGTTCATTAGCTATATCAAAATGGCCAAAATAGTAAACATGTGATAGCAGCATCTGATAGGTTGATCAGGAACAGTTGTGATATTGACTACAGGTAGGCAGCAATTAGCTGCCTCTTTTGGGTTGAGCTTGTCGTCTCTTTTGAGACCCTGCACAAAAGCGAATTACTTGCAATATTTCACAGACTGTAATATGCACATAAAATGTATGCTTATTTTAGAAAGATTCTCAAGCTACATTAGTGTCATCCCTGGAAAGAAGATGAAAAGAAAGACAAAAAGCTAGAAAATTTGACCACTTTTAATTGTATAGGAGTAACAAGTCAATTACAAACACAGAAACATAGCACTGCAATGAAAATTTATTCGTAACAAATTTGAGGATGTACTTCAGAACTGCAAAGAATAAATTCTTTTACTGATTTTAACATTACAGTTCTTACATCACATCAGAAGCAATAGTTATGTGCAAAGCCTGTGCATCTTTCAATAACTATGTATAAATATTTATACCAAAGACCCCGTATCTCCCATAAAGAATCATCACAACAGTGGAATTTACAAATATTCTTGTTTAAAAGTCAACTTTGCAGTTACTGCATTGAATAAAATATTATTTTGTCCTTTTTTAATCTAATATGTATGCTTTAGTAGTAGAAAAATAACTGAGACTGCTTTAACATATCAGGTTATATTAATGTAAGATTACTGGAGAAGTTGTGCATTTTCTAACCTCTCATGTGGAAATGTTATGCAAATTATTTGTAAATGTGAAAGGCTCTGGAGCAGGGCTGCATTAATAGCTCCTATTACAAAGGTATCCTCAATAATTTACAACTCAACAAAGGCTGAATTGGATACAAATTGTTTCTGTCACAATAAATTCTAAAATAAATGCAGACAGCACCATCTTCTGGAGCAGATGAAACATTTACAGCTCTTTGCAGTGCAAGCAGAGCACTGAGTTTCAATTAAATAAATATTTACGTATGCAACAAGCTTAGCAAATTGTTCTGTGAGCAGAGTAACTAATGCAGCACGATTTCAGACAAGCTCGCACACTGTGTCTCCCAGCACATCATCTTCCCAACCTTGCCAGCACCCTCTGCATCACTCCTGCCTGCCTTTCTCTGCAGTGTGATACACAGCTCTCTTCACAGGAGCTCCTTCAATGGAGGGTTTATTTTCACTGGACAATAGCTACTCACATTCTGGCTAGTTCAGAGCTATGTGTGTAGTCAAGCAGTACATGTGCTATTTGGCAAAGTGTTAGCCATTTCTTGGAACGGCTAAAACACTTTGAAAATTTTTTTGGAACTGTCCAACAGATTAAAAAGCTACTGGGAGTTTAAAAAGAAAATCAGGCTTCTGGAGTTGTATTAGGTTATCATGCCAAAAACAATTGTCATAAAGCAGGTAAGCTATAACCAATTAAAAAGGAAAGCCGATATACCAATTGGAAGCTTTGCAGAAAAGGAGCTGGGGTCCTGGAAAACAAGCTGACCATGAGCCAGCAATGTATCCACGCAGCAGAGGCAGGCAACAGTGTCCTGGACTGCAACAGGAGCGTTGCTGTAGAGGGTCAAGGGGGGCGATTCTCTTCTCAGCCCTGGTGAGGCACATCTGCAGTGCTGTGTCTGAATTTGAGATCCCTTGCTCTTAGCAGAGGATTTCGACTAGTATACTGGTGAAGATGGAGTCACTTTTCTTAATAGTAGCCCATTCAGTGCTGGGTTTATATCTGTGATCAAAACAGCACTGCTAACACATCAATATTTCAGTTGTTGCTGGAAAGAGCTTGCGCAGTATTGAGGCCTTTTCTGCTTCTCGCTGTGCCCTCTCCCATCCTGCAGCCAGTAGGCTGAGGGTGAGTAAAAGGCTGGGAGGGGAGGCAGCCAGGACAGCAGACTTGAACTGTCCAAAAGGATATTCCATACCATATAACATTACATTTGGCAATAAAGCTAAGGTGGTGTGAGGTGTTTTTCCAAAGTAGCCATTATTCGGAGACTGGCTGGGCATCAGTCTGCTGGTGGGGGATGGTGAGTGTTAGCCTTTGCATCACTTTTTATTTTCTTTTTTTTTTTCTTTAATTTCACCTGTTAAACTGTCTTTATCTCAACCCACAACTTTTGTTCCTTTTGCCCTTTCAATTCTCTCCTTCATCCTGTTGAAGGTGAATGAATGAGGAACTGAGTAGGGATTTAGCTGATGGACAAAGTCAACCCCCACAACTAGACAAACTGCAGAGGTGACTTCTGGTACCTCAGCTACTCTGTGTTTCTAAAATATTATACATGGAGCGCATACATATATACATGTACCACAGGATTTCTCTTTACAATACTATCCTGGTTCCAGCTAGGATAGAGTTAATTTTCACCTGAGCTGGGAGAGGAACTGGAGCTGGTGGCCCCCCCTGGCTGGGTGACACAGCTGGGATAGTTTAGCTAAATTGGCCAAAGGGCTATTCCATCCCATGTGACATCATCCTCAATATATAAGTGACGAGTGTGCTGAAGAGGAAGACAGGCATCAGGATTCATTGTGAGCTTTTGTACTTAAATTACATGCATAAGTATTTTCTCTCATTGGGATTTTAAAAATTTATTTGTTTTCCATGTCTGTTTTCTTTTCTTCTGTTTTGGTTGGGGGTTTTTTTTGTGTTTTTTTTTTTGTTTTGTTTAATCTCAACCCGGGGGTTTTGCCTTCTTTTTACCAATTCTCTTCCCCATCCCACTGTGGGGTGGAGGGGCGGTGAGGCAGGAGTGAGCAACTATGTGCTATTTAAGCTTCTGAGTAGGGTTAAACCACAACAAATACTATATTGATTTCTGATCTTAAAAAAAAAAAAAAGAACCAAACCAAAAAAACCCTAAAAAATGAAAATTGGTACTCCGTGCATGTTGTTACCTGTGGCACTATTTTATAGACCTATGCATTAGAGTAAAGCAAAGATGAACATAGTTCCTCTATACTAAATGTTGAAGACCCCTTATGTAAAAACCTTTGCTTAATCTGGCAATGTAACTCTTATATTCTTTTGTCTTTAACTCCACACTGGCAGTACCTCATAGAGTGCACAATTTTCCAGCAAAACATCCAGGTTTGCAAGGACATATACTCTCCATTTCTGTCTATAATTCCTAAGTATTCCTGCCTAAAAGCAGGCACAGGTTTTTCAATCCAAAGCAGGCTTGAGGTTTGCAAAACAAGTAAATTCTTGAACTATTATTCTTCAGTACTATTTTCTTCACATTGTCTCATACAACATAGATGCTTTTCAGGATGATATTATTATTATCACAGTATTATTTGTATGTTTTCTTGTTCTGTTAAGCTATCAACATGAAATTGGCTATAGGGTAGTTTCAGATTTGTCTTCTCCATTAGAGGTCAGGAGAAGACGATTTATTTATACAGGAGCTGAATGGTTCCCAATTCTTCTTTACATTCTAGGTTATTAAGCCAGTAGCAACCTGATCTAGTCAGGGAGGTCCCTGCTTCTTGCAGGGGGGTTGGACTAGATGACCTTTGAAGGTCCCTTCCAACTCTAACCATTCTATGATTCTATGATTCTATGATTCTATGAAGAAAAAATTAATTTGACATGATGGATCAGAAAAAAAGCCAAATGTAAAAGCTGACAATAACTATTGCTTGTTCCTTCTCTAATAACTTCATTGTCAAATCTTTGTAGATAAATATAGATCCCTTAAAAAAATAGTGGAATGTGAACAATTATGCTATGAAAACTGATGGTAATATGAACAGCCAGATTCATGCAGAGTAGGTACATCTACAGCATCCTTCTTATGCAGAAAAACTGCAGTGGAAAACACAATTTTGTGTCCTCTTCCTACTGTTCAGGTAGGGGGGCAAGTCTAGCAGTCAAGAGGCTATAAGTTACTTCACTGTCTCTCCTCACATTTTCAGTACCACTGAAAAGTCGCCTTTACCTAGGAGACCTTCTAGACCAGAAAACTCTTCCAGTTTTTGAAGTATCCCTTTTTAAAGCAAGCACTTCACCTCACTTTCCACAGAACACCTATAAAGGCACTGCTTCACCAAGCCTGAAACTAGTCATCATCTTCATACAATCACTAAGAAACCTTTATATGTATCCAATTAGCAAACATTTAGGATTATGAGGGGTTTTTTTTCAGCTGCTGTTATAGGAACTGTATTATATTTTCACTGTTGTATGTAAGCTTAGTCACAGTTTTGATCAGAACTGAGGAATGTTTCCAGAACTATTCTGACAAGGATTTGTGGAAGAACGAAGGATGCTCACTTACATCAAGTTATGACAACTACTGAGGTTTGTAACATGCAGCAGACTTTTCTCCCAAAGACCGCACTGCCACAAACTCATGTACAAGTCACCAAAGACTGAAAAAGTTCAGACTAATAAGCCCAAGAAGGCATACAGGGAGCGAGCTCTGGAGCCCGCAACATAAGAACATGGACCTATTGGAATGAGTCCAGAGGAGGGCCACAAAGATGATCAGAGGGCTGGAGCACCTATCCTATGAGGACAGGCTGAGAAAGTTGGGGCTGTTCATCCTGGAGAAGAGGAGGCTCTGGGGAGACCTTATAGCAGCAGTATCTAAAAAAGGCCTACAAGAAACATGGGGAGAAACATTTTGTTAGGGCCTGTTGCGCTAGGCTGAGGGGTGATGGTTTTAAAATAGAGAAGGTAGATTCAGATTAGATATTAGGAAAAAATCTTTTACAATGAGGGTGGTGGAACTCTGGAACAAGTTGCCCAGAGAGGTGGTAGATGCCTCATCCCTGGAGATGTTCAAGGAGAGGCTGGATAGGGATCTGAACAACCTGATCTAGTTGGAGATGTCCCTGCTCCTTGCAGGAGGGTCCCTTCCAACCAAAACTAATCTATGATTCTATGGAACATTTCTTAAAACACCAAAAAGACCTAACAGTATCTGAACAATATGTTAATAGAGGAAAAAAAAAGTCACAATATCGAAAAAAGAAATCATAATCTAAATATGATTTCTTTTTTTTTTTTATTTACCATATATCGTATAAATGGATTCTTTTTCATCAAAAGTAGGCTTAACTATAGGCAAATCCTCTAAATGAAATTTTCACAGTATCAGAGTCTCTACCAAAGCTTATTTTTGAAGAATATTAAGTAGATATGCTCCAGTGGAAATAATCTAGAATGGAATTTCCTAATCTGAGAAAAAGAATTCCTTTGAGGATTATCAGACTGCTTCAAGAGGTTGAGGCCATTATTACTAGGAAAAGGAGTAATATCCCAAAAGGCAATTCCCAAAAAGTGTTTATTCATTTCTAGAAATGAAATTTGAAAGTCATTTCCCCTCTACTACCTTCTAATAAAAAAAATCATCATCTCCATATGAAATGTTTCTTGCCAGGTTTGGGTGAGTTTTCTGTTCCCTTGATTAACCATTATGCTCTATGTATACATATATAAAAAACATATTGTGTAAACACTGACAATAAATTGACAAAAAAAGAAAGAAACTTCTTATAAAATTGCACTTTCTGCCTGCTAACTAAATCCTTTTCCAGGAGTCTTTTTTTCACATCTAGTCAGTATTTATAAAAAGAAAAATCAGAAAGACAAAAAACTACCCAGAGAAAGCAACTTTTCTTGTACCCTAAACGTTAATGTACTCTCTAGGATGTCATAGATATAAAGCCAAACAAGATGCAGTCCTGTACAAATTTGAAATGTGACTTTTTAGTTAAACTTAAAGCAACTAGACTAAGCAGTGTTATGCTCAGAATCTTGTTACTAACAAAAAGGGAAAACACCATATATATGGAAAAAAACTCCAAACCATTGTTAGCATAGTTAAAATATCAGTAACTTATCCAAAACACAACAGTTATGACTGGTTGAGTAATATTAATATCCATAATCCAACTACCACAGTAAAGCTTCATTAATAATACCAGTTTTGAAAACACTGTACAAGTAAAACTGGTAATACTGACTTGTTTTCTTTGGTGTTAAGCTCACCCTTGCAATGTCCTTCTGGATCCTCCCAAACTTCAGTCTTCCTCAACCAAAAGCACTGTGGGGAGAAGGGAAGGTCACACGCAAGGTCTTTGATGGAAGTTCATGGTTAGAGTTTCTTCTTCCTATTTTCTGGAAAGAGCAGGATGTTGATGCTTTTTTCCTCCTCAGCTTTGGACTTGTTTAAGTTAATTTCTGCACCTTCCCTCAGCACACCACGCAGCACTGATGGTACCGCACAGCCCCAGGTCACCCTGGGGAGGCAAAAGTCACTCACCCCAAAAGCCACTGGGGCAGCCAGCATCACCCATACCATGACCAGGCCCTGGCCCCTCAGGCCCCAGCTTCATAGAATCATAGGATCACATGATTGGATGGGACCTATAAGGTCATCTAGTCCAACCATCTTCCCACTACCATTGCTGCCACAGCTACTAAACCATATCTTGTAGCTCCTCATCAAGCCGCCTCTTGAACACTGCCAGGGATGGCGACTCCACCACCTCCCTGGGCAGGCCATTCCAGTGCCTGACCACTCTTTGTGAGAAAAAGTTTTTCCTCACTTCCAATCTAAACCTCCTCTGGTACAACTTGTGGCCATTTCCTCGGGTCCTGCTTGTTGCCTGGGAGAAGAGGCCAAACCCCTGCTCATCACAACCTGCCTTCAGGAAGCTACAGAGTGCAATGAGATCTCCCCTGAGCCTCCTCTTCTCCAGACTAAACAATCCCAACTCTCTCAGCCGCTCCTCATAAGACTTGTGCTCCAGACCCCTCACCAGCTTTATTGCCCTTCTCTGGACACGTTTCAGGGCCTCAATGTCTTTCTTGTAGTGAGGGGCCCAAAACTGAACACAATGCTCGAGGTGCAGCCTCACCAGCGCCGAATACAGGGGGATGATTACCTCCCTGCTCCTGCTGGCCACACCATTTCTAATGCAGGCCAGGATGCCGTTGGCCCTCTTGGCCACCTGGGCACACTGTTGGCTCATGTTCAGCTGAGCATCAACCAACACCCCCAGGTCCCTTTCCTCTTCACAGTCCTTCAGCCACTCAGCCCCGAGCCTATAGCGGTGCTTGGGGTTATTGTGGCCAAAGTGCAGGACCCGACACTTGGCCTTGTTGAAGCGCATCCCATTCAGCTCAGCCCAGCGATCCAGCCTATCCAGATCCCTCTGAAGGGCCTCCCTACCCTCGGGCAGATCAACACCACCACCCAACTTGGTGTCGTCTGCAAGCTTACTGAGGGTACACTCAATCCCCTCTTCTAGGTCATCAATAAAGATATTGAACAAGATGGGCCCAAGTACCGACCCCTGGGGGACACCACTTGTAACAGGCAGCCAGCTGGACTTGACTCCATTAACTACTACCCGCTGGGCACGGCTCCCTAGCCAGTTCTTTATCCAAAGAAGGGTATACCTACCCAGTCCACGGGCAGCCAGTTTCCCTAGGAGAATACTGTGAGAGACCGTGTCAAAGGCTTTGCTGAAGTCCAGGTAGACCACCTCAACAGCCTTTCCCTCATCCACCAGTCTGGTCACCCAGTTGTAGAAGGAAATGAGGTTGGTCAAGCACGACCTACCTTTCGTGAACCCGTGCTGGCTGGGCCTGATCCCCTGGATGCCACACATATGCCGAGTGATCTCACCCAAGATGATTTGCTCCATAACTTTCCCGGGTACTGAGGTCAGGCTGACAGGCCTGTAGTTCCCCGGATCCTCCTTACGGCCCTTCTTGTAGATGG